>PVIJ01010217.1:0-52183 GCA_004024925.1 Scalopus aquaticus | reverse complement strand
TAAGTGGTATTGCTGGGTCGTATGGGAGCTCCATGTTTAGCAGTTTGAGGAATCTCCATACAGCTTTCCATACAGGTTGGACCAGTTCACATTCCCACCAGCAGTGTAGAAGAGTTCCTTTTTCTCCACATCCTTTCCAGCATTTGTTGTTGCCTGTATTTTTAATGTGTGCCATCCTCTCAGGTGTGAGGTGGTATCTCATAGTGGTTTTGATTTGCATTTCCTTGATTATAAGTGATGTTGAGCATTTTTTCATGTATCTATTGGCTATTTGCTTTTCATATTAACTGCTCTTTATCACAGGTAATTCAGCTAGGGTCAATATTTCCAAAAATATAAAATGAGCATCATCAAACCTACATGTCCTAACCATAAATTAGGATAACTGGTAACTTTATATTAAATTTCAGATCCATTTTCTTTACCTAAGTTAATGAGAAGAAATATTACCGTAAAAAAATCAAAACTGGCACATAGAGACTCTTACTTATCCAAAATGATTGGAAAATGTATTGCTGTCCATTGAGAATCATCATATAGAGTATCAATTTACCAAAATTTATAATATAATGAAATGACTAGTAAAACTGTAACAGACATTATTTAACCTATTTTATAATGCATGCAATTGACATTTCATGAACTTATCACACCTTAAATGTCATTATGAACATGAATTTTTCTATAAAACTTATACAGTAGGTCTAAGACACTGAGCTCAATCTACACCAAAGAACATACACATCCAAAATTGACCTATAGCTGTATCATTCATCTATTTTTCTTTATAACCAAGTTACTCTAAGAGGAAAAATAAATATATACAAATTTTCATAGCTTTGTGCTTTATGGACTTCAGAAAAAAACAATCAAGTAAAACAATACATTTGGGCTTTCTCCAAGTTTGTATAAAATTTGACTGGTCTCCCAGTATTTACTTTAGCAAAATCAAAGTTAGCATAGTAATTTTAAAGTCTGTGGGAAAATATTAGTGTGGCATAAATTGTAGTTAAAAAAAATAAAGATATTTAGTTAACTAATTTTACAGTGAAATTACTTTAAAATAAATATTCCATACCATGTTTTCTGGGCACTTTTTACAAATAATACTAGGTCCTCCATTATTAGAGATCATCTGAAATCCTGGTAGGCACACACATGAAGTTCCTGAAAAAGAAAAGAGTCAATTTTTATCTTGAGAAATAAAAGCAAAACTTTTGGTAATTCAGAAGATCTCGAGAGTCAGTATAGTAGTTAAGAGCAACGCTCTGGCATCAATGCTGCTTGCTTTCAAATATATAAATATTATTCCTTGGGTTCTGATTTCAATTCTGCTACTTAGCTGTGTGTCCTTAAAAAAGTTAACTGAATTTTTCTGGCTATCAGCTTCTTCTTCCGTAAATGGATACACCACCACCTATCTCACAGGGTTAGCACAAGCATAAGTCTTAGAATGTGTCTGGCACACAGTAGGAGTTGTGTTTGCTACCATTTTAAGTGCAAGCACAACTAAATTATTAAATTATTGAACTACATATTTTAAACTAATAGTCAACTATTGATTAACCGCTGTGGGAAATTTTATATTTCTATTTCACCCAACCATAAATATATATTCAATGAATTCAAATTTACCAAAACAAAACTTTATACAGAACGTTACCTAAATTCAAATAAACCACTGTTTTTTAATGTGTTTGGACAGATAGTAAATATTATAAGGTAATCATTTTCAACACTCTGGAAAAGTAAAGACATTTAGAGAATACAAAAGTATTCTCTAAAGAGGTATAAATGGAAGCTGTACAGGGCATGTGATATCTATCATAACTACACTGGTCAACAGTGAGATCATTACTGACTTAAAAAGGCCCTAATCTGTAGTATCTTGGTGTGCTGACATGAATATAACCCTGAAAATTTATTAGCTCTCGTTTGAAGATATTTCATATAATTCATTTTATATGTTTCACTGTGTAAATTTATCCAGTAGGACTGCAACAACATCATAAATCAGCCTAGAATGATGTAATATTGCATCTCATTGCATAATACCATCATGCACGCATCATCCAGAGTTGATTGCATCATTTTCTGATGTAATGCAATACTACTTCCAGGCGGCTGCTGAAGTAAGCTGACGTCAGCAATGCACTATAGAAAGCCCTGTCGGAAAGGTTGAGCATCGAAAATAGTTCAGACTTCGTGCCAGACACTTTAAGCTACTGTTCCATAGAAATGTTATTATTTTATCCATTTAGGCACAATACAGAACAGTAATGCCTCGAAAGTGCGTTAATAGCGTGGACAATTCTGCTCTATTTGTGGGGAAGTGACATTTGCCAACCAGAAGAAAAGTATCACTTCTCAAGTGAAGAAGGCTTATCATATTTCCCTTGGATGCAAGGTTGGTGACCAATATAAGCCTTGGGCCCCACATATATGCTGTGCTACATGTACAACACACTTTCACAGTGGTTAAATGGCAAAAGACCATCAATGCCATTTACAGTCCCCATGATGTGGAGAGAGCCAAGCAACCTCATAAAAAACTACTACTTCTGCCTGGTTCCTCCTCTTTCCGGTGGAATAACAAAGCAAAAGACGTCAAGAATAGTCTACCCAAACATTCCCCCTGCATTGAGATGACCGGTTCAACAACTTGCTGCAGGGTGATGCGAAACAAGCATGGAATGCTTTTCGCTTAGTGTCTACAAACTTTCTTGGGAATGTCAGGGCAGAAAACTACAAGGAACTAGTAGAAAACATGCTGATGCAGTATCAGAAGCGTGTCTGCAATATGTGTCTAAAGATCCACTTCCTTCATTCCCATCTGGATTTCTTCCCTGAAAACTGTGGTATGGTTAGTGATGAACATGGCAAATGTTTTCATCAAGATATCGCATCAATGGAACAATGATACCAGGGAAAATGGTCCACTACAATGCTGGCTGACTACTGCTGGACACTCCCCAGAGATGCTCCTGAACAGCTGTACAAGAAACAAGTAAAGAAATCTAAGAAGTAGTCTATGACTTGATTTTTTACAGGTATTAATCATAGGCCTATTACTATTGGCATGCATTTCGTGATCATCAACTTCGTAACATCATTGATTTCGTAAACATCAATTTATTGCAGATTACAAAAAAACTAGAGCCAAAATTAGAATTTGACTGTCATATTCATGTTGAGCACATACAAACTGATAGGAAATGACTAATTTTATTTCAGTGATATGACTTTTGTAAAAATTTGTTGACCAGTATTATGAAACTAATAGCTTACACTTTATAGAGTCTGTGAAATGCTTTCTTATTCATTGTTCTTCACTTAAGAGCCACCTGTTCTGTATGATGACTTAAATGATGATATCAAATTTGGAGATGGCTGATAGTATTATGAGTCACCAAGTCGAGATTGAAAACACCTTAGACTTTGGGAAAAGTTTTATTCGGAGTAGTTTTCCAAATCCTAACGAAATCTGTAATATTATGGACACACTCTATATCGAAATACACAGATTAAACCTAAGGGCAAAGAGACATCAGTTCTTCAAATTCCCAATTTCGGTGACAAAGATATTACCTCATCTAGACTTGTTTCGTATCTGCAAAATAAGAAGATGGACCTGATGCTCCCTTCCAGCTCAATGTTTCTAGGATTTGCAAAGCAAATAAAAGTGCTAAATATGTACCACATTTTCTTGATCCAGTCATCCATTTTTGGGCATCTGGGTTGTTTCCATATCTTCGCTATTGTAAATAGTGCTGTGCTGCAATAAACATACGTGTGCATGTATCCTTTTGGATTAGTGTTTTTGTGTCCTTTGGGTAGATTCCCAAAAGTGGTATTGCTGGGTCGTATGGTAGCTCCACATTTATTAATTTGAGGAACATATACACAATGGAATACTATTCAGCATTTAAAAAAGACAAACATATGCAATTCGCAGCAACATGTATGGAACTAGAAGAGATCATGCTCAGCAAAATAAGCCAAAAAGAAAAAGAAAAATATCGAATGGTCTCATTTATAACAGGAATATAGGGGAACCAAATACAACAGCGTCAATCAGCGCGAGAGGGGGGAGGATTGGGGCTCAGAATGGGGGAAGAGGGGAGCACAGGGGGCTGTGGTGACGGTTCACGGGTGAACTGGTGGTGGGAAACCTACGGGGAATATACAATAATGTAAAAGACACAAATAAAAATAACAACAACAACAACAAAAGTGCTAAATAGCATCCTGCCCGTCCGGTCATGTGCTCCTCTGCACCTCAGATTACGTCCCATTTCTTTTCTACCTTGACAACCGCTTTTCAGATTCCTCCCGAAAGACTCCTAAGTTGAGGTGTGGAGGACTGGCGCCGAGAAATTAATTAGGAGCGACAGTTCAGGGAGTATCGGACTGGGGTTTCCCAGCTTCACGTGTATGCAAGCTGAAATCTCCAGGAAACCGTCTCAGGCGTTGGCGGTTAACTGTGCTGAAACTTTATTCACACAGACGAAAAGGTGTTTCAGCGACTCCAAGGACTGGACGCAGCACCAAGGCGGGAGCGTTACTTTAACCAGGGCCCACCCCAAATTGCCTCACCTCGGGCGTCCCGCTTCTGGTTGGCTCCACAGGGGGCACAGGACAGCGAGGAGATATCGAAGTACTCGTTGTGGCCGCACATCTCGGGCTGCCGGAAAGGAAAAGAAAAGGTCTGGGCCTGCGAAACGCGAGTAAGAACCAACAAGAGAAGTGCAGTCTCTGCCGCGAGGGATAAGATACACCAAGCCGCCATTGCTACCTAGCCTCAGCGCCGTCCGTCACCATGGTGCAGACGCCCGCCGCAGCGCAGTCTCCGGCGTCCCACCAGCCTCTGCGGCAATACTACAGAGCTGATTGGACAACTCCGACATGGAGTTCGGAAGTCCACTTGCTCTGTCTGGTTGCTAGGTTACTAAAGCCGCGGGAAGTTGGCTAGCGCGCAACCCGCACCGCCCGCTTTTTTAAAAATCTGGGACGCGATCCATTCATGGGAGTTGAAATCAATTTAGGGTATTGGGAAATAGAAAACCACAGCAAAGGAAATATCTGATTGTGTCACATAAATTAAGAGTAAGTATTATTTCATTTAAACTGTTACATGTTATTAACTTCAGAATTTATCCAGGCTAGATAATTTTCATGTTCAAGATTTCCTATAAAATACATTTGTCAATGAAGTATGAAAAACATTAATTTTAAATATACAATACTGGAACATTACTATGTCTCAAGGATTGGAAAAGTCATAAAGCAGAGGGTCAAATATCAGAGGATTTTTGATTTCTCAATAATTGACTTTCTCTTGAGCAGGAAGGGATCAGAGTGGGAGGAGAACAGGGGAAGACAGTCATTTTCTTTCAGACTGGAGGAAAAGATGAGAGATGAGTAAGGCCGTAAAGAGTCCTGGACTGAAGTACAGAGAAATTGAGCAAGGCCACTTTCTTGAGTAAAGGAAAAGATAGTGAGTAATTTGAAGGAAAATCAGTTAGAGATGAAAAGTGGCATCAAGTCTAGATCTTGCCTGCAAGGAGGGGAGCAATTAAGAGGATGGACTAGGAGGATGTGGGGAATAAGTATAATTTGGTTATGGTGAACATAAGTTGCTGACTTAGGTAGAAAGGAATAGCAGAGATGAATGGGCAGGTCTAGTGATTGAGGAAGAGGTTGGAACTAGAAATGGGAATCATCTTGAGTGTTGCAAAGTCTATTGTGTTTTTGGGACTCACTTGGCAACAAATATACTACAATTGGAAAGATTTGGAGAAGGCTAGCATGGCTCCTGCACACAGACGATACGCAAATTTATGAAGGGTTCTGTATTTTTTTAGTCTTCTTGTTGTAATCATCCTTGGCAGGGAGTTAAATCATTTTCCAAACACTTAGGGAGTAGACACTTCTATGAGTAGACACTAGTCAGGGATAGGGCTATTCATTATGCTTACCTTCAGCCACTAGACTACATAGTTTATTAGAAAAATCAACATAGAAACAAATCCTTAAAATATATTACAATTACTGTTCTAATTAAGGACATGAAACTGGAAGATAGAATTAACTCTGCCTGGAGGGCTGGGGGTAGGAAAGAGATCAGCAAAGAAGTCACAAAGGAAGAGATATGTAGGACAGGACAGACTGAGGGACCAGTAGGAACGGACCCAGAGGCTTGTGAAAGCAGGCATATCAGGAAAGGCATGTATCTCGGTGTCCCTGGGGTGCAGGGTATGTATGGTCAGTGACAGGAGGTGAGGATGGACAGCTTGAAAGGAATACAAATGTAGGCATTTGAAGGCTTATATTTGCCTACTATGGTTTCAAGCTTAAGACTAGGAACTAACATGGTAAGATTTGCAGTTTAGAAAATACCCTGGAGATACATGGAAACCTAGAGGTAGAGGTGAATTGCTAGGCTAACACAGAAATCCAGGGTCTAAATTAGGGCAACTGAAGAAGGAAGAGGCAGGAGAAGGTGAATGAAAGAGTCATTCAGGAGGAAGAATCCTAGGAATATTTTATGATTTGGATAGAGGGAATGAAACCAAGGATTATTCCCAGGATTTTGATTTGGGTAGTGGGGATAGATAGAAAAACCCTGGCGTTGATTAAAGATTTCTAAATGAACCTTATTGAATAGATTAAATAAAGAAATTTAAAGCAAAAATGAAAGTTATAGGGATTATTTAATATGTGGATGGCCAACTAAGGCCATGGATATTAATTGAAATAATTACATTAATTCCTGTTTTCCATGTGTCAGGCACTGCAATATCTCATTTGATCCTAAATTGGGGCCACCATATTTTGCAGATGATAAAGCCAAGGCTCAGAAAGCATATGCTACTTCCTAAGGACACACGTAGATCATCATTTCAACCTGGGCAGTTTGACATCACACCCTACACTCTCAACCTTGATTCTCCCTTCATAATAGCAAATGCATTTATGAAAAAATAAGTAAATGTGAAATAACTGTGCTTTAATTTTTGGACATATGAAAAAAGTAATGCAGTATTACTGTTTTTCAGTGCTACTATATGGCTCTGTTGTTGCTGAGATAAACACGGTGCCAGAGTGCTCAGCAGTATAAACTACAGGCAGAATGGGGATGAGATGCATGTCTTATTCTATAGAACAAGGCGGGGCTTCACCTTAGGGTCTATACTTGTGTTACTGATGCTTTTGAATTCCTGGATGTACTTTCCTGGGCATTAATAAAGAAAAACAAAAGGCAAATGAGAGCATGAGAGGATTAATGAATTGAAAGACTGCAAAGAGGGTAAAGAAAAGATTCAGAGTGCAGAAGTGGAGGTTGTGGTCAGAAAGGGAAGTGTGTTCAGGGTCTTAAAGTTGGGCACTTTGTGTGGTGAGCCCTGCACTTTCCCAATCTCTAGACTCTTTGTGCCAATGGCTACTGTATTTAAGGAACTTCAATGTCATAGTCAATATGTTCCAAAGTGAACTTAGCTTTCTTGATGAGATACTCCTGGTTTTCCTCCAGGTTATTTCTAGAATAAACTTTCTGGTTACTCCTACTCTTTGCCCTTTGTGGGCTCAGTCTCCTTTACTTGACTATTAAATATGGAGTCTTGGAGCCCTTGGTCCTAGCCTTTTGCCTCTTCTCATTCTTTGGTTCCCCTTCTAGGTGATGTCAGTTATGTCTGTGACATTAATGACCACTTTTGCAGATGACTCACATGTTTTTATGTCCAGATCTGAATCAGTATTTTCAATTGCTGGCTTGAAAGCTCCATTTAGGTAGAATGAGGCATTTTTCATTAAGCATTTCTAAAAACAACTCCAATCTCCATCCTTTGCCTCTTCCCCCTTGTCCTCTTCCAGTGCCCTCTATGTCATTTAATGGCAGCATCATACAATTTGTAATCTAGGCCAAAAAAGCACTTTTGATACTTTCTTTGCCTTTATCTTCTCATTTCAGTCCTTAGCAAGATTTCTTGATTTTTATTTTCTCAAATATCATTTCTGAAATGTCTCACCCAAACATCCTTTGAATTCTTTTTTTAACCTCTACCTTCACTGCATCCAAATGTTATCTTCTCCTATGTGAAGTAATATAATAGCCTTTTTTAAAAATTAAATTTTAAGTTTTAGCACTATCAGTTGATTGCCTTTTATGGAAGATGAAGATTTGCTTTCTACAATGCATGTTTTCTCAATGTGCATTTCTGATCCTCCTCTTTTATAGTATATTTATTTTAAAATTTCATTTAGAGTAGTAATCAGTTTTACATTATTGTAACTACTTAAAGGCTATTTGCAATTGAGTTATATGCCATACCACATTTTTTTATTAAATGAGTAGTAATTGTCTTCTTTGCACTTATCATGTACTTACCATTAATTCCTAATTTTTTCCTTAGGATCAATAACCTCTTTTCAATGTATCTAATACATTTACTAAGTGCCAGGTTCTCCTCCAAGTGCTTTTTATCCTTATAACAGCCCTTTAAAGTAGGTACTGATATAGATATTGAGGTACAGAGAGACAGTCAGTAAGAACTGTAATTAAGATTCAGGCATCTGTGTTCTTAGCTATGATGTTATGGGGGTCTCTTGTCATGGGATAAAAGCAAAAATGCTGAGAACACGTAATCTGTTAAGCTGGAAGAGGCAAAGAAGGTGATGTTAAAGAAAGATCTCCAGTTTAGTGGATTGAATATCTTCTAATTTCTTAACTCACTTCCTGTTTTAGATAGAGCACGTATTTAAGCAGCTTCCTCAGAGAGGGTGCACATGATGTTGCATAAGTGAAAATGTGTTTATTTCCCCCCCTGGACTTAATAGGTTTACTTGGGTATAGAATTCAGTTGGGAAATAATTTTCTCTCAGAATTTTAAAGTCATTGCTTTTTTCCTTTTGGTTTCTAATATATTGTTGAAAACTCTGCTGTCATTTTGACTCTTAATCTTTTGTGTTTGTAATTTTTTTCTGCTTTCAGGAAGCCTTTAGGGTGTTTCCTCTGTCTTCCTTTCCCTTATTTTTACACTGATATGTCATATGGTATTTCACTGTCTTCGTGTTTAGTGCTTATTAGATCATAATTATTCCTTTTAAATACTCCCTTCCTTTTCCCTGTTTTTTTCTGGATACCTTATCTTTCAGATATTGAACTTCTTGGACTATTCCTTTAATTTTCTTATATTTTTCTCTATTTCATTTTGTTTTGCTCATACTTTCTGAAAGATTTTTCTAAGCTTTACCTGTGAAACTTTCCAGTGGACTTTTCATTTTCACTGTCATTAATTTCTACTAGCCCCATTTTATTTTCCAACAATCTTATTTATAACATTTTAGTATTCTTTCATGGATGCAATCTTCTTGAAGACATTACTGTTTTAAAGTTTTCTTATAGCTTGAAAGATTATGCCTGCATCATCTGTTTCTTCAGTGTTTTGGGGGGCCTCCCTGGTGGCGCAGCATGAATTAGATCCCCTAGATGAGTTTGATCCCTGGCCAGGGAGCTAGCCCACGTGGTGCAGCAGACCTCTCCTGTCTCACCCACTACTCCCCTTAGCAGTGTATTTTAGTGGATCCACCTGTTCTCCCTAATCTCTCTGGTGAATCCTCTTACTCCCGTCCCCCACACCTCTGGCCTGCACACCAGTTCTTGTATGTATAAATAAAGTAAAAAAAAAAATCTTTAAAAATGTTATGTTTTTGGATTAAGACATTCTTCATTAATCTGGTGAATCTTTGCTATTTATGTATATGTGTAATTTATCTTTATACTACACGTATATTGGAGTGGAGCACACTGCAAAAGCTAATTGGAAGGCTTACAAACTGGGTGAAGCTTCTTGGCACGGCTACAATGTCCAGAGTGATTTGTCAGGGCAGTTCATAGGGCATTCCCCCATGTCAGTACATTCTATTCCCACTCCTCACTCTTTCTTGTACTGATAAATTTCCAGAAAGACTCTTCTCCCTGGAGAATTTAAGCCTGGCTGCCAGGTTTAGTAGGAAAAGGGTATGAGTTTCATCATTCTGTTTCATCATTCACATAATGCCCTTCTTTTATATATAGAATCCCTGATCTCATCTGTACGGGTTGTTCCCTAATCATATTCCATTCAAAAAATAAACCTTCAATCTTCTGCTGTAGTAAGGGAGGGACAGATTTCTTGGTACTGGAGAGAAGAAGTCTTAAATTCATGTTTTTAGTGCTTTATAAATTGATGTTCAATTAACTCTTTCCCCAACAGAAGATTGATGCCTCCTCCTAAGTCTCTAAGGACTTCTGAAGCTGCTTCTGAGCTTTTCCCACTGTCAATTTAGGATTCAGACCTCTTGGATTCACAAAAGAAATGATTACCTATCCATCTACTTCTGGATTGGAAAATTTTATTGCTGCTACCTCATGCCCTATTATCTTCATTCTTGTCAGCTTTTGCTTCTTTGTGAACTTCTTTTCTGTTATTTTATTAAGATTTCTAGAAGGAGTTGAAGTTGATGCCTGTGTACAAACTGTCACTTTTAACTGGAAACCAAAGTAACCTCCTAATCTGTCTTCATACACATACTCTTCCCACCCTCTGATCCATTTTCCATACCTTAGTAGAACTAATCTTTCAAAATGCAAATCCAATTGATGTCATATCTGTGTTTAAGATAGCTCATTGGTTTTCCAGTTCAAAGTCAAAGTCTTTAACATGATCCATAGGACATGACTTCTCACTGCACACTAGTGTACTCTGGCAACACTGGTCTTTTGGCTTACTGAATGCTGCTAAGTCTGTTCACTCTCTGCCTGGACAATCTCTCTTACCTACCTACTCCCAGCTATTTCCCTGTACTTTGCTAACTCCTCCCTTCCTTTCACTTCATCTATCAATTCCTTAAGAAACTTCCACTACTCTTTCTGATCAGGTATGAAATACTGTCATAAAGCCACATATTTTTCCTTTTTAGCTCATATTTCTGTTGCAAAATTGTATCTAGTTGAATACACCATTCAGTGGGTTTTCTCTCCTCTCTGAGACTGCAAGCTTCTTAAGAGCAAGGCCATGCCCATTTTTTTTCTCACTATTGCCTCCTTAGTACCTGGAGTTGTGCGTAGCCCATTGCAAGCATTGAACACACATTATTGCAATGGAAAAATCTCAAAATCAGCTTTATTCCCCTCATCCACTAGTTTATTGCCTTCCTCCAAACTAAGTGGAGCTGTATGCTTTCTCCCCTCATTTTAACACTGGGGAGGGGCAGAGGACCAATATGGGTTAGGGCTTGGACCACAAGGTGTCTGATTATAGGACTGAAGTACAGAATTCTCTGTGTCCACATGACATGTTGTCAAACAGAGTACCATGTACCAGTTATCAATTTCGGGGGAGGACTGTGAACACTTGTGTTCACTGTACCTTGGATCAGAGTAGCCAAGGAGAACACATGCAGTCAAATTCTGGATGGGAGAACACTATATACACAGAAGAGAGAGCGCAAGATCAGTTTCAATAATTGGTATTGGTGCTCATGGCTAAGGGTTCTCTTTTGGTTGCTGACATAAGGCAATTGGCTTATACATGACACCCTTTTCATGCTGCAGTGCAAGGAACCCAGACCCCTACTCTGGGAGGGCAGGTTTAACAGTGGGGTAGGCCAGGTGCTATATGATCCACACACTTTATGCAAAGACAAACGAGTACTCATTGACATATTCCCATACATAGGTGCTAAGCCAGGCACACTCTATATGGGCTCTTTAACTCTTGGTAAGGAAGTGTTCCATTCCCCAAGGTTCATTCTCATATGGCTGAGTGAGGGCTGAAAGACTAGCACATGAAATTGTCTTTTTCAGTCTTTTGGTGTCTATTTTTTCCTCACATTCTCTTAAGAATTTCTCTTTAGATTCTTATTTCTTCCTCTAGGTTCTTCCCCTTGGTATATGCTTGGGACTGAAGGGAATCCAGAGAAAGGAAGTCTAAGCAAGAGACATCCTATTTCCAATGGGGTCCTGCCCACTTACTAGGAATGGGTTCTACACGGAGATTCAGGGGCCAAAGTTTCAGCAGTAAAGCATAAGGATTTTACCTAATACCCTTTCTGCATGCCTCCTTTGTTAACCTGTAACAGTGATAAAAGTGTTCAGCAACTCAATCTACTCCAACTTTCTGCCTTGCAGACAGAAACTTTTTACTTTTGTGTAGAAGTTGTCCAAGTTGGAATGTCAGGAGTCCTGTTTGATTCTTATTTACCACATGCTCTCATTTGTTGATTCTGTTAAATCCCTTGAATCTGAGTTCTGTCATACACAATGAACCAAGCTCTTTTATTTACTCAGTGTCCAAATAGTGCTTCAGCCATCCCTAGGTGTTTTGTAGTTGTGCCTCTGAGGATCACTAGAAGGGAAAAATTGTCAAGGAATATGTAGGACACCAGAGTAACATATAAGATTTCATGTTACATGCCTTTATTGGTGCTTTACTATGTTCCTTTAATGTTTTAATATATAATTAGCGCAACAACCCTATTATTATCTTCAATTAACAGGTGAAAAAATTGAGGCAGAGGTTCAGCAACAAAAGTGATACAGCTAGTAGATGTCAGAGTTAGGCTTAGATCTATGGCATTATGATTTTTGAGCCAGCACTCTTAATTTCTAAGTTTTACTGGAGTTTATTGTGAGTTAGGGATTATGCTAAGTGCTTTATAAGCATTATTACTTTTAGTCTTCATAATGGACCTCTATGGTGGGTACTGTTATCTTCACTCTACAAATGGAGAAAGTCTAATGATAAAGAATTCATCCATGATGTAGCAGAGCCAGAATTTATATTTGATCTGCCTGACCAAGAGCCTCATTCTAACCCTAAGCTCTACACATAGCATTTCACTAGAATGTCTATTTGGAGAAAATCTGTGTGAATAGAAGGCCTGGTCATCCCAGAACAATGAAGGAGTTTGGCAATACCTGTCTAAACCTGTCCAGGGGAAGGAGCCTGATCTAAGAACATTTGGTCAGATGAGCTTTATAATAAACACTCATTAAATGATAGCTGTATTTTTATTTAGATAGATGAGAATGTTTCCAGGTACCCTTACTGAGGAACACTTTTTCATGTTCTATTTCCATGTTTAGCAAACTCCTCTATGATCATTTGACTTCATTTAGAGAGTATATAAGCCAGGAAAATGCTGGTCAGCCTAAGTTGATCTCAGTTTCATTTCACTAGTTTTCTTTTGTGAATTAATACTGACAATATGATAGCATTGCTGGAGCATTGCTTCTGTGTGCTTAGTTAAAGGGAGTCTGCCTCAGAAGACTCTTCTCCCTGTGTGTACAGAGACATAGTCTCTGAAAGTAATGACCAGGGTTCAATTCTTGGCTTGTATTACCTATGTAACCTTGGGCAACATTACCTAGCAACTACCATGCAATCCTTTATGCCTGTTTTCCTTATTTGTAACATAGAAAATAGTACCTTCCTATGAAAGTAGTTGCAAGACTAAAATGACATAATGTACAGGGCCTGGTATAAGATCACCTCTTAATAAGTGTTAGCTTTTTTTGTTTTCTTTTTTATAAATTGTGCCAAATCTTTTTTAAAAAAGATTTATTATTTACTTATGCATGCAAACTGGGGTACAGACCAGAGGTGTGGGGCGGCTAGGGGGTTCACCAGAGACAGAGTGGGGAGCAGAACGGGTAGATGGATGGAAACTCACTGCTGAGGGGAGCAGCGGGAAAGGCAGGAGAGGTCCCCCTTGCCATGTGGGAATCTCCCCAGCTGGGCATCGAACTGGCGTCACCGGGGAGGCCCAATAAGTGTTAGCTTTTAAGATGAAGATTGTGAGATGTCAGGCCAGGATGAAACCCTGGGCTGTGGTGACTAACCAAGCTAAAGGCTACCTAGTTAATAAGTCTAGCTTCCTAAGATGGTATCTACTGCTTGTCTATAGGTCATTTTAACATTTGAAACAAATTACTAATATGTAGTCGCAGCTATTTACATGTATTAACTTATTCAACGCTTTCTTCAAACCTAAGAGATAGTTATTACTGTTATCCTATTTTACAGATGTGGAAATGAGGCATAGAGAAACTAAGTAATTTGCTTAAGTGAGTAAATATTGGCTCCCACCCCAGGAATCAGTTTTTATGACTTGTTAAAATACCTCTTCTCAGTTATATAATTAAATTAATGAAGGGGTATATTACAGTGAGGAATTCAAATATCATTTTTCTCTCATCTGTAACATGCAGTTTTTGCTTCCTTAGTGAGCTTTGAATTCACCTATAAATCTATCAGGTAGTTATACAACGTGGTGGACTGCGTTATTATTTGCAAAAAAAAAAAAAAAAGTCACACAGAAGGTTGTTCATCAGCTATTTCGTAGGAGAGATCACAAAACATGCCTGTAATTGTACCTTTCCCATTCTAAGTCTGGCTATGTGTTCTCATATTTCAAAAGACCAGAAGGTAGAACAACAAATGTATAATGTTATTAATGTCTGTGAAATTGAATAAGCATGCATTTATTAAGCCTTTGGTTGTTGGTATGGTACCTAGCGAACATGTAAGGCAATAAACGAAAGTTTCTGTGGCCTTTTAAAGAATTTCTCAGAAAACGTTCACAACACACAGTAATTGCAGCGCTGAGATGACAAAAGAAATCTCTACTTTTGTATCTCTTTCCTTAACACCTGGAAATCGCTGACGTTTGGGCAGAGTACTTACTACAGCTTAATAACTACAAACCTGTAGACTCGGAACTTTGTTTCGGAAGCTCTTGGTTCCGGGGGATGGAGGTGCCAGAGTAGACCAGAATGTGAGCGTGCGCAGAAGCGCCGCACTCCCCGGGCGGGCAGGCGCGCTGACCCGCACCTCTCCGCCTCTCTCCGCCTGACAACGGGAAGCGAACGAGCGTCTGGGCGCATGCGCAGACGTGGCTGGGTGTCGGGGTGGTGGGTTACGCCTGGAGAGCGCATGGGCAGACAAACTGTACGTCCGTTTGTCCGGAGCGGAGGGGAGAGTGGGCGCCATCTTCTTCTAGGCTCACTGAGGGCTCTGCCTGTTCTGTGGAGGCTGACGCGACGGAGTGTCCCCCGCCCCCGGCCTTGTGTGTCCGACTCGGCAGCAGTGGTGTGTGTTTATTGCCAAGTGCGAAGCAGTTACCCTTGGGGCGTCGGGGCTGGGGAGTGGTTGGCGTTGGGAACGGAAGAGCAGGGAAAGGCGGGGCCGGCGGCCGCGCCAGGAGTTAGCGTAGATTCTGCCGTTAGGGCACCCCCTTGCCTTGCTAAACACCTACTCGCCCGTCTGTCTCCATGTGGTGGTACGTGTATGCTTCCCAGTCTTCTTGACAGCGAAGCCCGCCAAGGATTTCATAGGTATTTTTTTTTCCCTTTGCTATGTCATCGTAGTCAGGCGTAGTAGAAAAGCGCTGAAGGCCGGGCTCGTTAGATTTGCAAAGGGCCACAGTGTTCAGTTAGGTCTGGGAGTACTTCACCGGTGGCGATAGAGGGTGGAATGTTTGCCCTTGGGACGGCGTAACGGAAAGGCACGGAGGTGGGCGGTCCAGGTTAATTTGAAGGCTGCTTTGACGGAAGGTCTGGACACGGCATCGGATCCCACGTAGCAACTTTGGCCTGGCGCGAAAGAAGGAAGCTCTGATCCCTGGGAGTATGGACAAAAGCTTTGGGCAATAGAAACGATATCTACGGATGCTCCCCGTTTGAGGATGATGGATGTTATGGGAAACCCTGTGCCTTGTGGATTCGTCTTCATGTGCAGTTCCTGTTGGGGACTCTGGCTCTCTGTCGTCATGTCTTTGATTTTCATTTTAATCATCTACATTATAAAATGATAAAAGGCAGATCATCATAAAGGATAATTGTGGACTGGGGTAGATTATTTTTTTGCAGGGGAAACGAATGCGTTTAGAATCTGTGCTTCATAACTTGAGTATTAGGACACAGTCGCAGTTTTCTCTCCCTCACTAATTCTGGAAAATGACTTGTTATTCGCTAGTTAAAATGAAACAGATCTGAGATGATACCTATTTAAATTCAGCGGTCTTTCCGTTTTCCGCTCACTCTATGCCTTTGCGTAATCTTTACTGATAATGGTGATCAAGTGGGATGAATGGTTGGATGAAATAAAAAAACTGAGCTTTTTAAGTGCCTTGTCCTTAAGACTGTAAGAACCTACTTCCTTTTTTTCATAGGTAGAAATCAACACAGTCGCAAAAATAGCTTGCATTTATAAGTAGAAAAATTTTAAGGTCAGAGTTCTTTAGGGTATTTTGTGTTTTTGTGTAATGTTCTAGAGTGGATTTTCTGGGGAATTTGCTTAAGGAAGTAATGGAACCATAGGAAAGGTAATCACTTTGAGAGCTGGTCTCTTACACGTAGATGGTTTTCAAGGTGTGTTTTAGAAGGATAGATGGTAGATTATGGTTCCTTCTTAACGGCAAAGAAGTTTAAGCATTAACTATATAGAACTCAAAAATGGAACAGTTTTTTTAACATTAGTCTGCTTGAACTGGAATTCATGAGATTTGTATTCATGTACTTGTGAGATTTGTACTATTTAGTTAAAAACATTTTAATGTTTTTAAATGTGGTGGTTAGGGAGGATAACTGTCTAGAAATTTTTGAAGTTTGACATATTCCTTGAAACAGTTCATAACTTGCAGATAGATTTATGTTCATAGTACAAATTCCTTCTACATTTATAAAAAAATGTTTAGTAGAGGCAAATGATGGGTATCTTACACTACTTTCTAAAATATTTTTAAAGCCATAAAGAAGCAAAGCAGTTTGCATAGGAAAGAGTCCTGGAATTTAAATGTGAGTAATTATTTCAGAAGCCATTAATATTTTTTTGTTACAATGTAGCTGGGGATATTGGCTTGTTGAACTAGGCTTATATTCAGGTTTGGGTTTTTTTTGTATTAGATTTTTTTAAATACTTTTTTTTATAACTTCTTGTTAGGTTCACAACCTAACCTAGTAGGAGTAAAAGGTAAAATTCCCTTATACCCCAACCTCCATATATGTACCCTGAAAATATTTTAGTATTAAACCTCATCAATATTTTTGTTATCAACATAGCATTAATAATAATGCAAATGTAGAATATGCTAATAATTTATAGCTATCTTTGCTATTTTAGTTTGTAGTTAAAAAAGTATACTTTAGGGGCCTTTTTCAAAGGAAAATAAGCCTTGCTAACCTCAAAAGATTATGTGGAGAAGTGTTATTTATAAGTACTGAGTTGAAACAACATTTATTTGCACATGAAGAACATAAACATTTATTAATTTAGCAGATCTTAAACAATTATATGTTAAGACTACATTAAATATTGTTATTTTGTGTATCTCTGAAAGTGTAAGATGTAAGTTTCTTAAATATTGAGATTTTTCAGTAGTGAACACGATAATCCCCAAATACTCCAATTTACTTTTCTACATTATCACTTATATGTAGACATTTGTTTGAGATGGATTAAAGTTAGTGACATATTAAAATTTTATATTTATCGGAACATTTTTTGTTTGGCTTGAGATAGTTTAATAGTAACTTTTTGGAGTTTATGATAAAAAGTAGTAGTAGCTGAGGTTTTTGAACTTAGAGTTAATTTAGTAGTTGCCTTGTAATGGAGTCAGCAAATTTGGTTTGATGTTTGGAAGTGTGAACTGTATGTGTAGAACATAAAGTTAAATCCAAATGATAGCCATGGGTTTGGATTTATTGCTTTAAAATTAGTTTGAATTTGAAGCATTAGTGTTTTGCTTAATTGTATCATTTGAATGGTCACGTTAATTTGATTTGGTGCTGTATTTGAAAAGGAGAATGGCAAGTGAGCCATTGAAGGAAAGATGTTTGTCTTTTCAGTGGTGGAAGTGATAGGATTTTGGCAGTTTTTTGTGCTTTCAAATTATGATTTTACTTTTAGAAGGTTTTTTTTTAAAGTGAATATAATATTTGTATATAGTGGGATACATAGAACTTAAGGGTAGAATTCATTTAGCCTTGATAAATTTTATACACCCATGTAAGCTCTACTCCAGTCAAAATATTCAACATTTCCATCACCCCTTTCCTCATACCACTTCCAATCAAGGAATTTACAATTTTAGGTAGGTTTTTTTCTTTTTTAAAAAAAATTTTTAGATGTCTACTTGGAATATGAACCTCTTTCTTGCTGAAGGTTGATTAATTTCCTTTGGAACAAAGAAGACCATTTGTAATGCCCATAGTTGTGATTTCTTTTATTGATTCATTTTTAATAGGTAATTCTGAGTGAATATCATAATCTGGCGTTGTTTAAGGTCAATTACAGAGTCCAAAGATTAATTATATTTCATTTTCTTTCCACAGTTAAGTTGCTTTTACAGAATTAACAGGTCTCCAAGAAATTAAAAAAAAAAAAAAAAGGTAAGATATCCAGAGCTTAAGGCGTTTCACAGAGACTTGAAAAAAATGTAAAGTAGAA
Source organism: Scalopus aquaticus (assembly GCA_004024925.1). Lineage (NCBI taxonomy): Eukaryota > Metazoa > Chordata > Mammalia > Eulipotyphla > Talpidae > Scalopus > Scalopus aquaticus. Next base: position 33,695 of record PVIJ01010217.1, on the reverse strand, counting down.
TAGTACATATAGGTGCACATGGATTCTGTACTCTATGTCTGGTCAGTGATGCACTAGTGGGAGGCAATTTATTATGAGCAGAAATTATATACTGACCGTGGATGGCTTTTCTAAATTTGTAAAGTTTATTGTGGTTGGTTAAATTCTTAAATACACAAAGCTTTCCTTAAGTTTCAATAGAAGATATGTTTCTAAGTGAGTCTGAAAATAGTTTGGTCTTGTTGTGAAGCAGCATTTGGCAGACTTAGAAAGATTTGCTATTTTCGATGCTCATACTGTATGGAATAGGTGATATGTAATGTTTCTTCAAAGTAGTTGGTTTATTTGTATGTTTAGATGGGAGTTTTTTAAAAAAGAATTTAGATTCAGTCAATATTGTGAGCTTAGATCTTGCTTTCATTTATAAAAGCTGACGGTAGAAATCAAGTAATTAAAGCTAAGTTTGGGATGAGGTACTTCAAAAATAAGACTTGCTATTATGTGTACCTTTTTGTCTACAGGTCATTATTGCTGTGGTTTGAGCTCAGCATGGCTGTAGTCATCCGTTTACTGGGGCTTCCTTTTATTGCGGGGCCTGTGGATATTCGCCACTTCTTCACGGGATTGACTATTCCTGATGGAGGAGTGCATATAATTGGAGGGGAAAAAGGGGAGGCTTTTATTATTTTTGCAACAGATGAAGATGCAAGACGTGCCATAAGTCGTTCAGGAAGGTTTATCAAGGATTCATCTGTAGAACTCTTTCTTAGTAGTAAGGCAGAGATGCAGAAGACTATAGAAATGAAAAGAACTGATCGCATAGGAAGAAAGCGACCAGCATCTGGGGCATCAGGGGCTGGCAGCTTATCTAATTTTGTTGAGGATATTAAGAAAGAAACAAGTAATTCTGGATATGACTCTTCAGTTAATCAAGATGATGGGTTTCATACCAATGGTACAGGACATGGTGATTTAAGGCCAAGAAAGAAACGGCCATTGAAGGCTGAGAATCCTTATTTGTTCCTACGAGGTTTGCCTTACTTAGTAAATGAAGATGATGTACGTGTCTTTTTCTCTGGTTTGTGTATGGATGGAGTAATTTTCTTGAAACATCATGATGGCCGAAATAATGGTGATGCCATAGTAAAATTTGCTTCGTGTATTGATGCTTCAGGAGGTCTTAAATGTCATAGAAGTTTTATTGGCTCAAGATTTATAGAAGTAATGCAAGGCTCAGAACAACAGTGGATTGAGTTTGGTGGTAATGCAATTAAGGAGGGTGTCATTCCTATGAGAACTGAAGAACACTCTCCACCAAGAGGAGTTAATGATAGGCATTTTGGAAAACAGTCTCATTCAAAATCTCCCAGAAGAACACGTTCTCGTTCTCCTTTTGGATTTTATGTTCACTTAAAAAATCTCTCTCTAGGTATTAACAAAAGAGATCTAAAAAATTTCTTTAGAGATACTGATCTGTCCAGTGAACAGATTAAGTTTTTATATAAAGATGAGAGAAGAACAAGATATGCCTTTGTGATGTTCAAGACTCAAAAAGACTACAACACTGCTTTGGGTTTACATAAGACTGTTTTACAGTATCGTCCAGTTCATATTGATCCAGTTTCTAGAAAACAAGTGCTGAAGCTCATTGCATGTTATGAAAAGAAAAGACCACCATCAATAGGGAAAGAGAGGCTTGGACATGTTTCTCAAAAGTACTCTCAAGAAGGCCACAGTGGCCAGAAGCTTTGCATCTATATAAGAAATTTCCCATTTGATGTTACAAAAATTGAAGTGCAGAAGTTCTTTGCAGGCTTTCCTCTTGCTGAGGATGACATTTACCTGCTTTATGATGACAAAGGAGTTGGGCTGGGAGAAGCACTGGTGAAATTCAGAACAGAAGAACAGGCCATGAAAGCTGAACGTTTAAACCGACGAAGATTTTTGGGGACAGAGGTATTATTAAGACTTATATCTGAGGCACAAATGCAGGAGTTTGGTGTAAATTTTCCCTTGGTTTCCAGTGAGCGGATGCAAGGTCGTTCACAGTCATGTGATAGAGAGGACCATTTTCATTCATTTGACTCAGATGATCCACCAGTATACTCGGTTGGTCTTTCTGAAAACTTGAGGCATCAGCAAGAGGACTTGAGACACCTGGATAATTTCAAGCATCCCCAGCCTGATAGGCGCCCTCCAGAAGACTTTAGACATTCCCCAGAAGACTTTAGGTGCCCCTGGGAGGAGGACTTCAGGCGCCCTCGGGAGGGGGACTTCAGGCGCCCGCGGGAGGAGGAGTTCAGGCGCCCGCGGGAGGACGACTTCAGGCACTCTTGGGAAGAGGACTTCAGGTACTCACCGGAGGACGACTTCAGGCACTCACCGGAGGACGACTTCAGGCACCCTCGGGAGGAAGGTTGGAGGCGACCACCCGAGGAGGATTTCAGGCGGCCTTCCAAGGAGGACTTCAGGCGACCCCCGGAGGATTGGAGGCGGCCTGCGGAGGGAGACTTCAGGCGGCTACCTGAGGAAGACTGGAGGCGGCCTTTTGAGGAGGACTTTAGGCGTCTTCCCCAGGGGGAATGGAGGAGACCACCTGAGGAAGACTTCAGGCGTTCCCCCGAGGAGGACTTCAGGCGGCCGCCCCAGGAGCACTTCAGGCGTCCACCCCCAGAACACTTCAGGAGGCCACCTCAGGAGCACTTCCGGCGACCCCCCCAAGAGCACTTTCGGCGGCCGTGTCCGGAGCATTTCAGGCGGCCGCCTCAGGAGCATTTCAGGCGGCCACCACAGGAACATTTCAGTCGACCCCGAGAGGAAGATTTCAGGCACCCACCAGATGAAGATTTCAGGGGTCCTCCTGATGAAGATTTTAGGCACCCTCCCGATGAGGACTTCAGGAGCCCCCAGGAGGAAGATTTCAGATGCCATTCTGATGACTTCAGGAGGCTCCCCGAAGAAGACCTCAGGGAAACTTCAGAGGAAGACCCTAGACTTCCTGACAATCTTAGACCCTCTGGAGAGGAGTTTCGGAGCCCACCTGATGATTTCAGAAGTCATCGCCCTGTTGTGAATTTTGGTCACCCAGAAGGTGGCAAGTTTGATTTTGGAAAGCGTAGTATGGGAAGTTTTCCTGAGGGGAGATTTATGCCTGATCCGAAATTAAATAGTTCAAGTAGAGTAACTCCTGTTAAGATAATGAATCTTCCATTTAAAGCTAATGTTAATGAAATTCTAGATTTTTTCCATGGTTATAGAATCATACCGGATTCTGTTTCAATACAGTATAATGAGCAGGGATTACCTACAGGGGAAGCCATTGTTGCTATGATAAACTATAATGAAGCTATGGCTGCTATTAAAGATCTAAATGATAGGCCAGTTGGCCCACACAAAGTTAAGTTAATTTTGCTCTAGAGAGCATCTCTAAGTTCAGAATTAACCTCCTCACAGTATTGATGCAGTAAAATGCATTTATGTTCTTAAAAGGTGTTTTTTTTTAAATTAATGAAGAGAAGCCATTTTATTTTGATCTGTGAGTAGAACAAATGTAAATAGTAGAATGTGAATCTGGTCTTCTTTTGCCTGCAATTTGCCGTTCACTTTTTCTAATTTAAAATTATATATATATATTTTTCCTGAGGGTGGGGGAGAGAATTCCCTGAGTTCATTAATTTTTGTTGATGCCTCAAGACTTGTGTAAAGTAGAGCTGTATTTGGGGAGGATAAATTTTATATTTGCTTTTGTTTCCATTCTGTAGTTTACATCTTTTACTCAAACTATATAAGGAAATGGTCAGTGACTGTTGTTCAGGTTTGGCATTTTTATTGCTATTGCCTGCAAATTAATGCCCTCTTCCTTGTCTTGAAATATTACTGTGTTAAGCCTCCTGTTAATTATATATAGTTCAGATGGACAGACTGTGAACTTGAAGTTTACGTATGTAAAAAGCTGAGGAGATTCTTAAAGTTTCCATGTTCATAACTTTGCAAAATTTTATAAAAATAAAAAAGATTGCAACTGAATAGACCAACTTAGTAACTGTACTTGTATTCATATAAAAAGAAAAAATTGCAGCTGCTTTTATGAAGATTTTCAACAACTACATTAACAATATTTATGATAGATGGGACCAAATATCCAGTAATAATAGTGTAGAGTGTTGTATATACTTAAATGGTTTCTTCAACATCTCATCAACCAAATTTGTAAGATTAACTGAAAATACTTAAGTCAAAAAATAAGGATGTAATTATAGGTACAAGGACACTTACAGGCTTGTGCTGTGAAAAATGTGACAGATGGATATAGTTTATATAGCTAGGAATAATTCACTGATAATTCTTATAACTTATTTTTTTAATGAGGCTCTCCTTTTTTAAATTTTGAAACACTGCACCCATTTAGTTTTTTTTTAACCCAATAACTAAACATAATACTTTTGTTGTTGAATTTTGCTTCTTTGCTTCAACATTTAATGTAGACATTTTGTAAATACTGGATTTAATTTTCTGTATCCCTAATGATATTATGATTAATATTTACCGGGCACTTACTACATGCCAAGACAGTTAATAAGCACTTTACATGCATAATCTCAATCGCAATATTCCCCAAGAAGCATTGAGTATTATTTACCTCTGTTTTACAAATAAGATAATGAAGTTTAGATTGGTTAAGTAATTTGGGTGAAGGCATAGCTTAGTAAATTGTGGAGCCAGTTTCAACCCAGACCCACTGACTTCTCATGCTCCTGATTTTGTTAAAGTGTTATTAATTTTAGTAAGACCATGCTAAAAATATTTTTAAGAATAAACGATACCTTCTTACCTCCAATATTTTAAAAGTAGCATTTAAAAAGATAAATTTACTATGCTCTAGCATTGTTGGAAGACAAAATAACCTTAAAAGTTTTATATCTCCAGGTTTCTCTTGCATACTAACGTGTGTGTGTGTTTGTGTGTGTGTACACATATATATACTTATAATTGAAAATTATTTTATTAAACATTATTTGACTTTGGTATTTTATAGTTTATCTAAAACAAAGTTAATTTTCCTCAATGCTGTTACCCAGAAATTTCCCAAATTGAGCAAATAAGAATAAAATTTGAATTTATATATGGTAGTTTAGTCATTTGATAATAGGATTTTGCAGAGTAGAATACTTTCTCAGTACTTAGTCATTAGTACTGTAAGTATTTTGGATTGTTTTTCAGTGATTTAAAAAAGCCTAAGAGAAGTCAACCAAAGTTTGTGTTTTTACAACATACACTGCTTCCTAGTATAATGAATAAACTGGTAAATCAAAAAGGCATTTCAGTATGGTTCTTTAAACTAGTAAGCTTCAGTATGTTTCTTTAAACTAGTAAGCTTTCAAATAACTAGGAAAATGATTAATATCCAACTCAGCAAAATGAACAAAACAGGAATAAATACTCTAAATGCTTAATGACTGTATAGATGGTTCATTTGATCAGTCTTCTGAAGAGATATATAGAAGACTTACGGGTTCTTTTCAAATATTTATCAAGCTGATATGAAGCTTAAAGTGAAGTATCACAAAGTGGAAATGTTGCTTTAACTGGGCTGGTGTGGGATAATGGTAGATAAAAGACCAACAATAGTATACACTGGCTTTGTATTTTGGTTGTAAAATTAATGGGTTGATAGGAATATTTTCATAATCTGTTTAAAATACTTTTTAACTTAGCTTGTTATAGAAAGTAGGATTCTACTGATTGGGAGCCTTTTTTTCACATCTTCCAACTCTGCCTTCAGTATAATGTTGATAACTAAAATTGGCCATGATAGGAGTACTTATACCATGTAAAAGGGCAACTGCAGCGCATTGAGGCATTTTCCACCCTAGAGAACCAGTTTGCCAGCACACTATCAATTTCAGACAAATAAAAGAATATTGTTTTAGATGCTCATATGCCAACCTTTACTAGTTATCATTTCATGTCCAGTTTGGCTTCCTACTCTCAGATATGTCAGGTATACCAGTGGCATTTTAATTATCTTAGAGACAAACTTTTTATATAGAAGGTACCTGAAAAGCATAGATCATACTTAAAAAATAATTCTATAACCAAGAGATAGGTAAGAATCATTGTATTAGGAGTGCTCTTTTATCACTGAGATGATAAAAACGTGGCTTTTGTTCCATCTATGCCTATAAAGCAGTGATCCCATCACCTCCATCTTTGTATTAAATGTAAAGCTAATCACTGAGCTGCATTAGATAGTATATATTTGTGGTCTGTAATTATATATGAATTAACTTTTTCTCAATAACCTTAAATATTTTAGAGATTAGAAATGGAGACCTATAGGTTAAATAACAGGTCAGGTTGGTTGCTTTTTTTCTTCTTTTTTTTTTTTTTACAAGGAAGCTGTAAGTTTTTACATTTTTAAATGTGTTTACATCTTAAATGCTTATGTAAGTATCTATGTATTAGTCTGTTTTGTTTTTTTTCGACTCACATGGTGGGGAAAAATACCATCTAGCTTTTTAAGAAAAAGTTTGCCAGCCTACATCTGGTCTATAAGAAATTTAAGTTTACATTGTTAAAAGTATTATCATGGACAGTATTCTTTTTGTCTTTAGAATATTTCTCTGAGGTTGGCAGAGCATACATTTTATGTCAGCATTACTTGTTTGCTTTACATCCCTGGCAGATAGGGCAACTGGCGCTCAAAAGAAATGAGTTGTTACAAGCAGCAAGAGAAATACTGTGACTCTTCCCTGCCCAACACTAACATCAAATTTAAATACTGAGAAGATGAAAAATGCACTATCAGTTTTTTAAGAGTATCCATATTTAGGGCTTTAAAGTGTTTTGAATATTAAGAGTACTGAAGTAATTTTATCATGTCTATTCTCAGGAAGGAGTGCTTTGTTAAGAGCAGAATGTTGAATGACAGTCAAAAAAGCTTTATAGAAAGTTTATTTTTCTGGTATAATTGCTTTTTGTGGTTATCCCAAAAATTTTATAAATTTCATTATTTTTATATACCTGACTGGAGTCAATGAAATAACAGAAGTATAATTCCCCCAAAAGTACAAGATATAATGAAATCAGATATAATGATTGAATTTTTTTCTATTTTCTAGAGTAAAAGTGACTGTATACTCTTAACAGGATGGCAGTTAAAATTTGTAGTGAATTTTTAATGATTTATGGTTTTCCATTTCCATGTTTTCTTAATATTCTACCAAATTATAACTGTCCAAGAATTGTAGAACCATTTATAATGAATGCTTTATTATGATAGCAGTTGAAAACCATAATCAGGCAGAATGTGGCTTTCTATTTGAATCTAAAATTTATGTTCTGTGTATTTATGGAACTGATATCTAGTGTCCCATTACCATAAAGAATGATTATTATTACATTTTTGTTGCAAATAAGTTTATGTATATTAATGGTGAAACTTTAGGCTTTAGTAAAAGTGGAAAAATTAAAAGAAAACTTGTCTTTTTTGCTTATAGCTTTTATAGAATTAAATTTGTTATTTAATCAAAAGGACTATCTAGAATCCTTTTCTGGTGATAAAAGCAGGGTATTTTAACTTAAAAGAAGAAAGTGGAATTGTAAGATTTGGGGGTGTTGGGCACCTACTACTTCAATTAGGTATAGTGCAGTAGTATGAAATACTTTTGAAATACGTAAGTTAAAAAAAAATGGAACACCAAAAAACCACGTACTACTAGGTAGGATATTGAAATGAATGACTGGAATGACTGTTGTTTAATATTTTTTAAAACTCATTTTTGGTCAGCATGAATTTCCTTTAATTATTTTCCATTTCCAGTAGAAATTTAATGTATCAAGTTAGTATAAAGTTTTACAATTTAGTAATCCTGGATTCCAAGTCATTCAAGATGAAAATGGAAATGCAAGTTTACGTAAGAAAATCAGTTTTCTTCTTCTGTAACGTCTAAGTCGTCTTCATCCTCTTCATCATCATCTGCTTGTTGATCCTTTCTTAGTCGACAGGTGGATACCTATTAAAATTAACACATTAAAAGAATACTTGAAAATATTTTTACATGCTTTGTATCTACTTGTATGTGGTTACAGGAAAAAGCACACAGAACAAATATTTCAGAAAAATGTCCATATGTAACAATTTTTCATAATGTAAAATTCCCTATGAATTATTGTATTTAAGGTTGAAAACAACCACAAAGTTTTCAATTCATGGTATTTTTTGAATAAAAATTTGAAATTAACTGTTTGATTCCAGTTGGATACCAGTACTTCAATAACATAAAAGACTTTCAGTGCAAAGTCTAGTTTCAGTTTATTATTAGTGTGAAAAATAGCTTTAGTAATGATCACAAAAGCAGGTATTTGAGAATCATCAAAACAATGCAAAAATAGAATTAAATGTGTGCAGCTGAAATACTAAACTTTAAAAATAGTGTGATTTAAATGGAATGAGGTAAGAATCTTAGGCTATAGGTTGTGATATTATCACTTGTCTCTCCTTGTCGCCATACCTTTTTAAGGGTGAATTATAACTCCAGGGAACATTTGGCAATGTCTGATGACATTTTTGATTGTCACAACTGAGCATTTGTGTTAATTGACATCTTTTGGGTAGAGGCTAGACATTTATACAACATCTATACAATGCATAAGACAGAACAGTACTCGTCCCTTCCTTGTCAAGTTATCTGGCCCAAAGTCAGTATGTTGAGGCTGAGAAACCCTGGGATAATGCATAAAGTACTAGAGAAATGTTAGCTAACTTAGGGTGACTAGATTCTAAATAGTCAAAACTTTGTACTATGATAGATTGGAATTTATGTGTTAGGCACTTAATGCTGGAATAAAAAATTGGTTGAGGGGAGAGATGTATAAATATAAAGCAGTAAATGGCTAGAGGAGAATCAAAATAGGTGTTGGGTCAGTTGTATCTAAAAGTTGTATTTGAAAATATTTGGCTCATTTAAATTCTGACGGCTAGATGAAAGGGCATACCTCTCTAGATTAGGAGGAGTTACCCTCCTGTTTATTTTATAAAACTTTATTATAACAGCCTTACTGACTTGTTAATATATTTATTACTGCCTTTAGACCACAAAGCTGGTATTTTTTCTGTGATCCATTGTAGGAAAAATTTGACCCCTCATTCTGCATGCCAGGTAACTGAAGGCTTCTGGATGTAGAGTGAAAAAACTGGGTCATTACCTAAAAGTTTGTTCTTGATTTATGAAAATTCAGCATAAACTAGTCTTAGCTATAATTTCCAGTAAGTCTTAACCCTTTGCACTCGAGCGGCGCCGCTCCGGTGCCCGGCAGTTTAATGCGTCCACTCGAGCGGTGCCGCTCAGGTGCCCGGCAGTTTAATGCGTCCACTCGAGCGGTGCCGCTCAGGTGCCCGGCGGTTTAATGCGTCCACTCGAGCGGTGCCGCTCAGGTGCCCGGCGGTTTAATGCGTCCACTCGAGCGGTGCCGCTCAGGTGCCCGGCGGTTTAATGCGTCCACTCAAGTGGCGTAGCTAGGGTGCCCGAGCGGTTTGGAAGTCAATATGTTTATTTCCGATGTGTGGTAAGATATTCTTATCACAATTACTTTCATGGACCAGCTCGGCCTGCATCCTTAGCCAATTCTTAGCTTAGTTAATCTCAGCCTTGTGATACGTGTTCTGACAAACCGAGGCTGCATCTTGGGGACTGTTTTACTAAATATCACACAAAAACTAATTACAGAGTGTAATATTTAACAGATTTTGTTGTATTCAATGTAAAAATAAATAAATTGGTGAAATTTTATTATTTGTATATGTTTGACTATAACATGATTTCAAAGTACCTGTAAAATGCTTCCCTAATATAGCTGAAATCGTCTCGAGTGGCTGGTAGCCCACATGAAAAAAGCCTCGAGTGCAAAGGGTTAATAGTGGGACTTAAACCCTAAGGAGTTTGACTTCAAAATCTTTGTTCTTCATATTATACTAGAGAACAAACAGAGATGAGCATTCTATCCTTTCCAAGCTCTGCTCCCAAGTACTCTGCTTCAGAGGGTAATGTGTATTATACAAAGTGGTACAAAAATTACAGCTGCACCTAGTGCAACCTTCTGTCATTTACCTAAGAAGGTTAGTAGGGTAAATTAAATGAGGTCATATGATGGAAGGGAAACAATTCCAGAGGAGCAGCTCAAATTCCTTTGACGTATGATTTCTAGCTCACCTGTCCTGTTCCAGATACACATTTAGCTGACAGTGATCTCTGAAGAGGTGACTTCGAATTTGCTCTTACAATATCTAAACGAGATGAATAATCTGGTGGATACAGAGAATTTCGGAATACCTGTTGCAAGGATAAAACAAGTATATACTAAAAAGTCAAAAAGTACAAAGTCCTGTTCAGTTCATCTCTCAACACTTTTAAAACACCCCATAAGCAAAACTTCAATTATTATAAATTTAAAACAAAAAAGGTTTTAGTGTGAAGGGTCAAAGTTAAAATACTCTATTTGAACCACGTGGGATGATAATGGGTCCCGAAACAATCACCTGAGAGCTTTTGCTGGGGAAATAAGGAAATCCTTACCCTCAAAGGAAATGCAGATCAGTAAGGAGGCTTTAAATGATACCTTTGATTATTTCTGTTCTACCTATCCTCAAATTTTACCCATTTAACTGCACTGAAGTACTTTTATAGACTATCACGTAATAAATTAGAACCACTATATTTATGGATTCTAATCTCCATAGGGATCTGGAATGCTATTACTTGTCAGGTCTTTTTCCTTAAAGTAGTGCCAAAAACTACCAGTCATCTTTGTCTTCACTGACATTGTCCTGAGACTACTTTTCCATTATGCTGTTTTTACACTTTTCATGTGCTGGGGATACTGTTTATTCACAGATCTGTTCTGCTACTTAACACCTTAAATATATTTAAAGGGTTTCACTCGAACCACTTTTCCTTTTTTTATACATTTCTCTGAAAGATCTTATCACACAGTGTTTAATGGTCACTCTTCAAACAGTTCTCTATACTCTTTTGATAGTCACATTTATGGTCCCAACTATTTTCTGTTTTCTCTGATCTAGTGGCTATTAGTGTAACTGTAGTCACCTTTACTTTGTAAGGCATTCCCATACACCCAGTAGATCAAGCTAGAAGCCTGGGTATTCTCCCTAACTTTTTCACTTGATGTCTATTTTAATTTACACATCTCTATTTGTAGCTTATTTAGAATTTCCTTAATAAAGATCAAACCATAATGTTATTAAAAACAAAAAAACTGTGGCTTCTGACTACCCAGAATCCAAATGCCTTCAATAAATCCAAGGCTCAAGATCACCCAAATTCACACTACTCTTAGAATATTACTTGTAGCCTGTATACCTATTTGCAAACCGTATTACATGCAAACCGTATTACATGGTTACTCAGCATGGAATCACAGCAAAGTTACTCATTATACTAGAAGGTACACATGTGTATGGACTTCATACCCATGTACTCTTCCTAAATATGTACTCTTCACTTTAGTCAAGCTATAATGTGGTTTTACTGAAAATAAATTTCCTGGAACCAGGTGAATAGCTGAAGATAAGGCCAAGGGCATCACTTTATGAATAGGTAAGTTAGTAAGAAAAAAATTGGGGAATCTTCACTTCTGTCATATAGTAGATACTTTTAAGTTCTAGCTCTTAAAATAGAGAATTCTGGTTACAGTTTGAGAGTACATAGCCTTTTTCAGTCAAAAAGGTAACATTTCAAGTTATAGCTTAGATTCTATTTTACTAGCTATTACTAAATTAACTCTTGGAACTTTACCATGGTTAATGCGAAAAGTTAGAGTAGCACAAAATTCAGATATTTGGGAGTGCACATAGTTTACATATAAGCCATTTTATTGCTCTAATTTAAGGGATTTTACTCACACAAACTAATGCCAATAGAACTAATAAATAAACTAATAAACTAATAGAACTGTGCTTAGACATAATCCTACCTCTAAATCTTCTTCCTCATCAATCTTCTGTATATTTTGGAAGGCAGCAGTGTAGACTTCCAAAGCTTTGCCATGAAATAACATTTCGATAGTGATAAATTCTGAAAATATAGTCTGAAAAAGAAAGATCTGAATTTAAACAATCATATAATTTGTCTTGTGAAGTTAGTAATTATCCCTTACTCTAATTTTGGCATTTTATGAAATACAGAAGTATCTGTTTTCACAGGGCAAATAAAGTACAAATGATAGCTAGAATAAAAATAGTTACAAAGAAATTTTGCAGCATGTCACCATTCAATTTCCTTCCCTCTTTTATAATCAGTTCTATTTATACCTTGTAATTGACATTTATGTTAAAAACAAGTTTGACTAAAATGTATGCCATTGAGTTACCAGTTGCCTATGTTAGAGCAGTTCAGTTCTGAAACTTATTTTAGTCACTCCAACAGATATTTAAAAGATAGAATGTTTTTTATATAGAAATTCTATCAGCCTATTTCTGAGTGTATGTTACTTGTGTTCTCTAACCACAAAGGAATTACATGGTAATAATGATAGTCTTACAGCTGATAATGGCACTTTCACATAGAGTTTTCTAGTTTATATGATTTGCCAGCGTTGTGTGCTAGAATGCTGACACTTGGATCTGGATTCCTCAAAGATTATAGCTCTTCTTGCGCTATGTAGTGCTTACTGGAGTCAACTTTTCTCTCACAAATAAACTGCAGGTAGACACTAAATATGATGAAAACTGGACAAGGAGTATCATGAGTAAAGAGAATGAAGATGTTTAAGTAGGGTATGAGATAGTTTAGGTAGGGAAAGGATGCAGAATTTTGTTCATTTTGTTGTCCCTTATCAAAATAAAAAAAATCAGAGTATCAATGTAGAAAGAAGTGGGCAGAATAAGAACTGGGCAGAAAATACCCAAGCATTGTTCTTAAAGGGCAAAATGGAAAGTATGGATTAGGTAACAAGGCAATAGTCACGTACCCTCTCCCATCATTCCTGCTCTGCTATAGTAGCCACCCAGCCAGGAATCATCCTGCACTCTGGTAGATAGCAGACTAATATTCACTGGTGTCCTATGATTTTTTTCTCCCTCCATGTCCATTCTTGAGGATTAGAAAAATACTTAAGGGAGTACTAAAACAGTATTAAAACATCCACTTCATGTTTCCACTGGATGCTTCATCCAGTAGAAGCATCCAGTGGATGAAGTATCCAGTGGAAACATCTAGTTGAAGCTATTCTTTTTGCTAAGCACATATGTGTAAAGAGTAAGCTCTGGTATAAAAGACTTAGAACTATGACTAATAATGGCCCTTCATATAGATCACAGAGGGCTCTGGTCTCTTCGACCAGCAACTGACTGACAAACAGCATTATGCAGATCCAGAATGGCCAAGATAATCTTAAAAGGGAACAAAGTAGAGAATTCACACACCTTGATTTTAAAACTTATTACAAAGCGGATGCTAATCAGAATAGTGTGGTACCAGGATAAGGCCAGACATGTAGGTCAATGAAAGAAGATGAGAGTCCAGAAACAAAACCATGTCAACTGGTTTTCAACAAGTAACCAAGACAATTAAATGGGGAAAGAATAGTTTCTTACACAGATGTTGTTGAAAGAATAGGATTCTGATGCCAAAGAATGAGGTTTAACCTTTAATTCATACCACATGCAAAAATTAACTGGACCAGAGACTTACATGTAACAAAACTGTAAAACAGGACAAAAGAGGGATAAGTCTTTATGATAATGGATTTAGTAATGGATATGACACTAAAAGCATGGACAGCAAAAGAAACTATAAACTGGACTTCACCAAATTACTTTTAGCCTCAAGGGACACATCAAGAAAGTGAAGAACCCACAGAATGGGAGAAAATAATTGCAAATCATATCTGGAAAGGTACTTGTACTAGAATACATAAAGAATTCTTACAACTCAATAATAAAAAGATAACCCAATTACAATATCAGCAAAGGATCTGAATAGACATTTCGTTAAGTCTGCAAATATCCAGTAAGCATCAGCAGGGAAAGGCAAATGAAAACTACAATGAGATGATTTCATACCTACTAGGAAGGCTAGAATGAAGAAGTCTGATGAACAGTGAGTGTTGGTGAGAATGCAGAGAAATTGGGACCCGTATATACTTTTGGTGGGAATGTTCAACCATTTCGGAAAACAGTCTCAGTTTGTCAAGTGATAAAAGATAGTTACTGTATGACCCAGCAATTCAACTAGGGAAATACCCAAGAGAAATGCAAATTTATGTCCATACTAAGACTTATGTTTATAGGATTAATCATAAAAGTTAAAAGGTACAAAAGAGCCAAATGTTAATCAACTGATGAATGGATAAACAAAATGTAATATCCATGAAATGGAATATTACTGAGCCATAAAAAGAATGAAATACTAATACATGATATAATATGGATGAACTTTGGAAGCATTGTGCTAAATGAAAGAAGCTAGTCACAAAAATCATTATTTTATGATTCCATTCATATGCAGTGTCCAGGATAGTCAAATCCGTAGAAACATGAAATGAATGTTGGTTGCTTTGGGCTAGGAATATGACAATGCAGGGAGATAAAAGCTAAAGTGTACTAAGTCTCACTCTGAGAAGACGAAAATGTTCTAAAATTGAGTGGTGCTGGTTGCATATAGCTGAACAAGCTAAAAACCACTGAGTTGTACATTTTAAATAGGAGAATTTTTTTAAAAAAGGAGGTTTCTTCCTTTTTTTTTTTTTTTTGGTGACCATTGGGAGCCTTCCCTTTCCCAGGGACAAATAGAGCAGACAAAGAGAAAAGGTTGGGAGCTCTCCTCTGTGTACCCTGCTCTGTGCAGTCCTCATTCCGTGTCCTGTTATTTCAGGGAATTAAAGGCAGTAGAAACTGTAGTTGGGAATTCTGTACTCATTCTCTTTGTCCAGCTTTACTAATTGTTGGTGTTCAGGAAATTAACAACACATGTAGAAGAGTCAGCGTGCAGGTGAACACCATAGTGAGTAGGCACAAAGTGCCATGTATAAAAAAATCTGTAGGCATGATAAAGTGGTGGAGTGAGGGATCAGACTGGTCACTAAGCACTTCAGTGACAATGGAATTGGGCATACATATACCTCATGTCTCCATTTTCATTTTTCAGGTTAAAGCTAATTATTTTAATAACCTTCCTTCTTTTCTCCCTCAATTTTAGAAGGGATGTCAGCAACTGCCTATACTCTGCTACCTCTGTGAAGATGTTAGTCTCAGGGAAGCTTCCCTGAGTAGCAATCTACCATTACACAACAGAGTTCAGAATGAGTTGGGAGGCTTTTTTTTTACTTTATTTTTTTTTAAGATTTATTTTTTTATTTTATTTATTTTTTTAAAGATTATTTATGCATACAAGCTGGGGTATAGGCCAGAGGTGTGGGGTGGCGAGAGGGTTACCAGAGACAGAGCAGGGAGCAGAACAGGCAGATCGACAGAAATACACTGCTGAAGGGAGCAGCGGGCGAGGCAGCAGAGGTCTGCTGCGCCATGTGGGAATCTCCCCAGCTGTGCGTCAAACTTGCTGCCGACAGCTCCACAGTGCAGCACCTAACCACTGCGCCACCAGGGAGGCCCTAAAGATTTATTTTTATTTATGCATACAAGAACTGGGGTGAGGCCAGAGGTGTGGGGGACAGGTGTGAGAGGATTCATTAGCGAGAGTGGGGAGCAGAACAGGTGGATCTACTGAAATACAATGCTGAGGGTAGCAGTGGGTGAGACAGGAAAGGTCAGCTGCTCCCTGGCCAGGGACTGAACTCATGCTGTGGTGGCTGGCAATAGCTTGATAGCGCTGTAATCCCTGTGCCACCAGGGAGGCCCCTGAATTAAGAGGCCTTTAAATAATTTTTGATCTTCAGGATCAAACCAGAAACCTCTGAGTCTGGTTATCAGAAAAATCAAAGGTTTGAAATCCTTTTATAAACTATGATAGGAAATTAAAAAAAAAAAGTACAAATGAATGGATTTTTATTTTATGGATTGTAGAAAAAAATGATGTAAGTGGCAAATGCTGCTTATTTTATTGAACAATATAACTTCCAAAAGAAGGGCTTTTTTGGCTAATAGTTGTAAAATTACAAAAATACTTTTCTTTAAAGCTTGTCCAGGAGAATTTGCAGTGAACCAAAGGCATCTTTAGATGAGTTGTTTTAAATGTCGTAAGATGGTGTTATGCAATTTTCTAAATCTTTCCAAGATGCCTATGAAAAAGTCACTGAAGACCTTCTGAAGTCCATGAGCCCAAAAGTTTCAGATCCAGTGAAGTGTTATAAAAAAAATAAAGGTGACCCTTAGTGTGATACCACATTACAACAGATGCAAGTTTAGATGTTTGGCTGCCATTATCCTATTTATTTATTGGTAATATACAATTTTTAGAAAGCTTTATGCTATAAAGTTAATGATAGTATATTATAATAGAAAGCACAGAATTTTAAAATATAGTATTGTTTTGAAGCTCAGCTTTTGGCTATGATACTCTGGGTAAGTTACTTTATATTTCTGCAGAATTTTTACATAAAATATGGGTAACATTACTTCATTCTTATGAAGTTGCTATAAAGTTTAAAAGATGATATATGTCAAGGGTCTGGTAGAATGAGAAATACATAAAAAAATAGTAATTGTTAGTTCCCTTTGATTAAATATTATTTGTGTTAAAAGTTGGTTATCTGGCCTTTGGGAATATAGCCCCTGTAGACATCATTGTTTCCATAAGAAAATAATGATTTATGTATTTTCACTTGTATTATCTTTTTCACATGGGCTATATATGGGCTTAAAAAAAAATCAGAGTATTTTAAAATTTTTATAATTAAAAACAGCAAGAAAATAAGGTTAGGAAACATGTTTTGAACCTAAGAATTACTTTATTACCTTTATGTCCTTTATTTTCTGCTTTTCAAAATTGTCAATAGTTTCCTCCAGATGTCGAGTTGTTCGGGTAGCATCGATTGTAGCTCTTTGTAATTCGGTTTCTGCCTACAAAGTGTTCCCCATAAACCAAAGATACATAAAAAATCAAGTTAGAATTTATTCAGTTGGGTCATCTATAAATGCTTCCACACACTATTGGGTTTTTGGCATAAGTGTAAATAAATTGTTCACTGTATTTTGCTGCATAAAATAAAAGTGATCTACATAATAAACGCATGCAGCCAAAGAATTTAAAATCTATTAAGTGACATGATCATGATTTCAAGCAAGAGAACTCTTTCCTTTCATAAAATAATATTTTTTCAATATCACCCTTGGACAATTTACTATAAAACAATATTCTACATTTCTGCTTTCACCTATCACTATGTGCCCTTTGTCATACTATGTTTTTAATTCTCTTTACCCTTTCTTCCCCCCAAAGAAAAGCCTTGTAACATAAGTATTTTCATTAAATATTTTTAATTTTCTAGTTCTCCAAGTATATTAAATGTTTCTAATTCTGTAATATCCTCATCAGGTAGCTAGAATATACTACAAATATTTCAGTATGAGATTTCTATTTGAATGTTTCTTATAAACTAACATTATTATTATAATATTTATATATTATAGCTTATAATTACTTATAAGTTATATAAGTTATAAGTAATAATACTTATAAGTTATATTAAGTTATAAGTAATTATAAACTAACAATGTTACTGTTTAATTAATGCCTATTACAAAATATCTATATCAGAAACTAATAAATTAGATGGCAAGTCTATATGCTTTGCTTAACACATGCTAATGACAAGTATTCATGCTGTCTAGGTCTGTGTTATATGATCTGTTTGGTGGCCACTAGGCACATGTGGCTACTGAAATTTAAATCAATTAAAATTACATGAAAATTTAAAAACTGGTTACTCAGTTATTCTGGTTACATTTCAAAAGTTCAAAAGCCATATATAGTGGCGACAGTATAGAACAATTCCAATCTAACCATGTGTTTCTGTTAAAAAAAAGCATCTCTTCTTTAGAACAATAGTTACTCAAAAATATTTAATTTTTTTGTTAAGCAGTTAACATACAGATTAAAAAATACATTCCAATTTTCTGGTTAAATTCTTTCTAATAAAGTTTTATTTTCTATGCTAGCAAAGTTTTGTGGCATATAATATTCTGACATTTAGACCTTGGTTTCTTTTCCAAGAAAATGTTAAAAATGAAATAAGTAAAAGGGTTTACTCTAAGGGTCCATCTCTTGACACACCACTTTATTACCCACCTGTGACTGAAATTTTTCATAAAGGAAAAAATACATTTCAAAGAACAATTTTTTAAAATAAATTAAAAGCATATACCCTTATAGAATCCTATGTTCTGCCAACTAGATTATTAAGACTTTAAATTAATTGTATACATTTATAATTAGGTTAATTCAATACACAATTTCAACATATTAAGCATTTAAAAATGTATTCATTTATACCTCAAAAGTCTCAAAGTATGTGTTTACGTGTATAAACATTTGTCAATAGGGTATAAAATTTTTAAAAACCATACAAACTTTTAGTTATAATCAGTCAAAAACAAGTCTAATATTGGGCTTGGGATTTTTAACAATCTAAACTTACCATGGGAAAATCAAAGTGAAAGAGATTTCCTTTGAAAGTTGGTATGAGAAAATTTCTAAGTTACCTGATGCATGTTAACCTTTTACTAATGAGAATACTCAAGCAGAGTAATTTCCTAATACTGTTTATTAAATGTGACTGATGCAATTCTTATAACTACTTTTGGCTTACGTATTTCCCCTCCGTTTGAGAATTCTGTTAAAATTTTTATAGGTTACTAAAGTAGGCTAAACTAGAAATGAGTGTGGAAGCAAAACTCATGGCTGAGATATCTGTATCTTAATCTTTCAACCTTCAGCAACTTCTTAAAGTCTTAAAGTCAACATTTCTTAAAGTCTCAAATTCTTATACTTCAGCATGGCAACCTGCCTACACACAGCTATTTTTAGCAAAGAATATAGATTTCTATTATTGAAAATTCTTCAAAAATCCTATAATGTACCAATTTGAGTAGGAAATGCTTTTGATTAAAATATAACTTATGACTCTAGGATGTCAGTGTATTTAATGGGATGTTATGAGTGCACAATGGTTTTTTTTAAATTTTTTTAAAAAGATTTATTTATTTATGCATACAAGTTGGGGTACAGGCCAGATGCGTGGGGCGGCGATAGGGTTCACTGGAGACAGAGTGGGAAGCAGAACAGGCAGATCAATGGAAATACACTGCTGAAGGAAGCAGCTGACGAGGCAGGAGAGGTCTGCTGCGCCATGTGGGAATCTCCCCAGCTGGGGCATCGAACTTGCATTGCCGCTACCAACAGCTCCACAGCGCAGTGCTTAACCGCTGCACCACCAGGGAGGCCCCATGATGGTCTTAAATAGGGTGAGTTAGGTTAGTGTTTATCAAACTGCGTTACAGGATTCTTGTGTTACAGGATTCAGAAACCACCTGGTGCTTTGGTGAGCAGGCAGAGTAGCCCTGGGACTAAACTTTACCCCATCCTCTTCTATCAGAGCTACTCCATTTTATTTTATACACTGACTTTAATGTGCTTTTTTTAACAGATGAATTTTAAGGGTTTATCTAGGTAAATATTATATGATGCTATGACTACATATTTTTATATTTGTATTGAACAGTTATATGTGTATATACACTGTCTTTTATCTTCTAGTCTCAGGTTATCAAAATCAACTGGAGTCACAGATCTTTCCTAGTGAGTCAAACAATCTACCTATAGTAATAATCTATTCAGTTGTTATTTCCCCCCATATGAATACACAGACTTGACTCTAGGTATAAGACTATCTTCTCCACAGTAGTATTTACAGCAGAGTACCTAAGATAGCCAGATCCTTTGCCTTATAAACAGATTTATTCCTGTGTTGAATGTCCATCCCAATACCCCAGATTCAATCTTGCCAATTGCTCAGATTCTACATTTAGATTCATCCTTCAGATACTCTCCTCCAAACAAAACAACGTATTAACCTCTGGCTTAATTCTTAAAACTGGTGACACTCCCTGGCCCCATTTTATTCTCTAGTTGCCAGTTATGAATTTGCTCATATTCCTTGGTATGTCTGACTTGCTTACAGAGTATGTCCACACTCTATAATCTCCAGTTTGCAGATCTTAAGTCTTAACTACATTCTAGATGTTCCTATTTCAGCCTCCAACGGGCAGCCCCAGCCCTTTGGCTGCCTACTTTTATTACAAGGTTGGGCTTATATACCTTTGGTCCAAAGGAAGGAGGACCAGGCAATTGTCATAGAACCAATTCACTACCCTCAGGTATGGAGGTGTTCTGGAACCTCTAATGCCCCCAAAGAGCCACTCCTCAAATGGTTTCTGGCTGAGCTGGGCAGTAAAAACCTTAAGGAAGCAGGAAGGAGACACAGAAGAAAGAACAGGAAAAAGGCAGCAGGAAAAATCAGTGCTTTCTACACAATTGTACCTCTCCCAGTCACTGGCAATTAGTCAGGCATTATTTTCCATTGTTCCATTTTTGTAGTGAACAAGGCACATTCTAAGTTAAGAAATATTCTTAACAGAAGAACCTTATAACAGTAGATACTCCTGAATCTAGATTTGTGTCTAGCTGTGGAATCTCAATTATACTCCTGAATCACCTTTGGCTGGAAGCCACGGTTCCAGTTTCACACAGTTGTATTTTTTTAAGATGAAGGGAATTATAATGGGAAAAATTATTTTCCTTCCTTTCTCAGAAGAAGGGCAGAGAGAGCACTGATATATTAAGATTAAAGATATATATTTATACATTAATCTTACAATTAATCATGTGAAAAAAGCTCCAAATTTTGAATTTATCTATAAAGCACCTACATTTATGAGTGCTTTATTTTTTGAACCTCTATTATGAAAAACAAGAAAGGGGACTGAATTAGGTGTTATATTTTCTTTAAAATGAACTAGTTTCTAGATTTATTTTTATTTATTTATGCATATAAGAACTGGGGTGTAGGCCAGAGGTACAGGGGGTGAGAAGATTCACCAGAGACAGTGGGGAGCAGAACAGGTAGATCTAGACATACACTGCCGAGGGGAGCAGCGGGTGAGACAGGAGAGGTCTGCTGTGCCATGTGGGTCAGCTCCATGACTGGGGAGCCAACTGATGGTGCAGTGGCTGGCAATAGCTTAATAGTATGGAGACTTTAACCTCCACAGCACCAGGAAGGCCCTAAAATGAGCTAATTTCTGTAGTGAGAATACCTAAATGCATGTATTTCAGCTATCTTTATATTAAAATCTCTGCCCATTAAAAGTAGAAATGCAAAATTTCAGTATGTATTTACTTGTGCATGCATACCTTACAAAACATTTTTTTAAGACCCAAATTCAAAGGATACAATAACATGTCGATCAGATGGGTTGCGCTGGCGTGTTCTTTCTAATTGAGTTAACTGTTTAGCTTCTCGATTCCTTGCTGTTAATGTTGCTTTGAGGTCATCCTGCAAATAAGCATTTTTTGTTAACAAAAATCTCTGATGTAAGAAATGTAATCTACACATTCTTTTTTAAGAATAGGGGAATCCTCTTTCTTTGATATAGGTACCATCACCACAGAAGTCACTACTGTTACATAATTAGCGTGTGTCTTTGTGGGTGAGAGTGTGCACATGTGTGTAATGTCCTCTCAAAACATTGACACAGACAAACATTTAAAAGGAGAATTTTACTGCATGTAAAAAATACCTCAATAATTTAAAAAATACGTTTTTGATTAAAAAAAATAGAAAGTTTGCCACACTCATTTTTAGCCTGCATGTTTCCAACTTTAAAACAGAAATATAAACATATTCATTTAGGAAAATAATTTCTGTCCATATATTACTCATGACTATAAGTATTACATATTTTAAAGTTTCCACAATAAATAATACTTCGTGTTGCTACATAGTACACTTAGTAAGTTCACCAAAAATATTCAATTAAAGTCTAAGAAATGATGCTCCAGAGTGTGCAGAAAGAATGACTCAACACTATTTTGTATATTTTATTTAAAAAATATTTACTGGAAACCTCACTCTTTGCCAGAATACTTGCTAATAGTAGAAAAAAATGAATTTACTTACTCGTTTCATTTTTACAATGGTTCCATAAGCTTTCAAAGGTTCAACTACTTTGGCTTCAAGTCTTTCAACCTATTAAAAATTATTATAAAATATAACTGAAAAGAAATGTAAACATATCAAAATTTAAATTCTGAAATAAAACCTGTGTTATAACAAGAACATAATTACTACAGATTGTTTTCCAAATTTTAATTAAAATGTCACAGTTTAACTTGTCTTTATAAATAATTACCAGAAGTTCATAAGACTCTGAACTAAACTCAAACACATTAAAAACTATTAAAATATAGAGTAAAAACAAATGCAGAAAAACACCTGATATGCAATATGACAAGAAATGTCTCAAGTTACCAAGGAGTTTATTCTTGCCACACCATCATCCCTGCATTATTACTTACCTACCTTAAAGTAGTAGCTGTTAAGTAAGTTTTGAAGGCATCTCAAATTTAATACAGCTACCACTTTCAGTGTTGGATACTATACATACATTATCTCTGAAATGTATCAGTCCAACTTACCAGATAAGAAAATCAAAGCTGAAAGATACAA
Organism: Scalopus aquaticus; assembly: GCA_004024925.1. Classification (NCBI taxonomy): domain Eukaryota; kingdom Metazoa; phylum Chordata; class Mammalia; order Eulipotyphla; family Talpidae; genus Scalopus; species Scalopus aquaticus. Next base: position 11,015 of record PVIJ01010217.1, on the reverse strand, counting down.
TATATTATAAATATTTAGAGCAACACAATCCTTAAAAACAACAAAGCTAAGAGACCACTGTATTTACTACATACTTTTCCTGGGAAGTCATTTGTAAATTATCAGAGTTAGAGAACATGAAGAATGGTCTCAGTGTTGCTGAGCTGTCAAACTCTATGGCTGATCTGTTATTTTAGAACCACACAATTTTTCTTAAACATTACAATTTTTATCACACTGAGTATTGGCTTCTTTTACTAATAGTATTAGAAGAAGGCATTGAAGAAACATAATAAAGGTAAGTATGTAACTACAGCATAAGGAAAATAACTTTTGGATATTAAAATTTTCTTTTGCAGAATAGGTAATACAAGATGACCCATATTTAATAAAATGAACACATGTTTTTATAGCAGGATAAAGCCTTTTTTAATGATACATGCTTATCTAGTCAGTGAATATATTGCATTTCATATTGATTTTTCTTTAGTTTCTATAAGCAAAATATATATGAATATTTCATTTTGAAAGATTTTAGGAAAATGAAGAAAATTAACGTCACATTGAGCTTTTAAATATTAGGAAGCTTAAAATCAAAGCGATGAATATTCAGGATAGTTTAGTTTATACCATTTCTAATAGTCCATACACTGATGAGTCAGTGTATGGATTATTAAAATATTTTTTCTGTTCTCCTTTTTGTTGCCTACCTTTTGTTCATTGTTCATTAGCACCTCCACCATTTGGTAAGCAAGGGAAATAAAAAGGAGAACAAATGTAAATCAATTCACTTTGTTATTTGATAATGACATAAGTTTTCTAGAAAGGGGTATTGGAATTATTGACTAACATGGGGTTTTAGGATTATCGCTAGGTATAAATTATTTTTGAAACATTAAGTCCTCAGTTATGTATAACTGAGAGTTGCTTATTTATTACAGAAGAAATGTCAATTGATAATTCAACATTTTCCCAAAAAGTATCCCCAAATGAAATTACTACTCAATTTGCTATTTGAATAGCAATATAAGTTCAAAGATCTTTATCCTCTCTTTTTGATAACTGAAATTTCTGTTTTAGGTTTTAAAAAAGAACTAAAAATATTGATGAATAAAGTACTAAAAAACAATGCAGCTCTAACTTGGCAACTTCTGACACCTTAACCTGTTTTGAAACCTAAAATAAATAAATACAAGGGAAAGTGCTTATGTGGTGTTAAAAGAACAAGAGGCATTTAGATAAAAGCAATTACAACGGCACCTTCCCCCTCTTCTCTCCCCAGTAGAAAAAAACTGCAAATTCTCAGTACTGGTTTGCATCCATGATATAAATCAGAGCTGCTTTTTTGGGTCATCTTTCCAGAAGCAAGACCTCTTGTCCTTTATTACTAGTTCACCCACAGTACAGTTCCCAACATCTGCCATTTCCAGATATAACTTTAAAGTATACTTACCTGCACACAAGACACAAATCATGCTTCTTTTCTTCCCTATGGGTACTGTGTACAACCCCTATAAATATCTACCCTTGGCCAAAAGTTGGGACAGTGGGGAAATTCAAGGCTTCAGGAAACCCTAAAGTTTAGCTTGAAAAATGGCACAATTGCTGAAAGCTGCCTTTTAATAGACTCAATGTTACAGACATGAAAACGTGTGTTGGCCACTTAAGTTAGGCAGATTACACGTGAAAAGTCTTCAGGGGTCCTTCATCCACTACTGCAGGGCTCATCATAACAATGATGCTGAGACCTCACGCCATACCTCTGCCTGTCGATAATCCTGAAGTTTGGCAAACTCGTCAGCAAAGTTTTTCAGGCCCTGCTTTAAATGTGGGGTCTCTGTAGAGGCATACATGTTGATTTCATTCACCAGGAGATCTGCTTTGTCTCGCAGTCTGGCAGTTTTCCGCACGTAAGCAGCAAATATTTGGCACAGCTCTCCGAAATGCTTCTCCACATTGGTGACAGCATCTTGCAGTTGTCTGGTTTGAGCGTCCCTAGAGAAAAAGTGACACAAACATCATTCTTACTAGAGACGAGATGGCTTCATCTTCACGTTCATTTGACAGGCAAACATTCCAGGGTCATTTTGCGGATTCCAAGGCAAACACCATCAACTATCTCAACATCTCCCGTCCTCTTGGTCTCCGTGCCCGGCCTGGCCTCGCATCTCGGCAGAGTAGCGCGAAGAGGCCGATCCAGCCGGCCTGGCCGCTGCTGGGGTGGCGGTGGTCTGGGCTGCCGGCGCTGCACCGCCTGGGCGCAGGCCTGCCCCGCTGAATCTGCACCGCCCGCGACAGCGCTGGGGCCGAAGCCCGAGAGCACAAGGGAGCGGTAGCCCGCCCGGCCCGTGGGTACCCCCGACTTCCCAGGCTCTCTGCAGCCCAGGGAGATAGGCCCCGGAGCGCAGCGGGGACGGTCCAGCCCGGGCCCCAAGGTAGAAACTCGGCGCGCAGGCCCCAAGGAGACAGGCGCCACTTCCCCCGCCCGAGTCCTCGCGTGTGGGGGCGTTGGGCAGGTAGGGCCCCGGGGCTGTTACCGGTTTTCCAAGCTGCGCCTCAGCATCTTGCCCCGCGGACGCCGGTGGGGGCCAGGGCTGGGGCCCAACGACTGGGGCTCCGAGGCGCCCGGGCTCGAGCTGCGGCGCGAGCCGCCGCCACAGCCGCCGGGACCCAGAGAGCCCGCCCCGCGCGCAGCCGCGCCGGCCCGGCGTTTCTACAGCAACGCGGCGCGCGCCCCCGCGGTCAGCGCTGGAGTTGGCGGGAGCGCGGCGAGGGCGCGGGAAGGGCAGCGCCTTCTAAGAAAGCCCTGGGTCGGCAGCGCTCACTGCGCGGGGTCCTGCTCGCGCAGAAGTCTGAATCATCGCGATGGCGGGTGCAGGCTCCTGGGCCTCTCTTTCACCCTCCTGCAGACCCGCGCCCACTGAACACCCGTCTCCAACCTTTCCAGACTGGGCTGTGAGCACAGGAGGTAAAAAGTCATTAACCAGTAACTGGGAGGGAACCGGAAAACTTACGGTCACTGGGATCCGGTCTCTACTTATGTGACATCTGGTCTCAGAGCTTGTCAGCTTCTCTGTTGAATCTGAAAATGTGGGTACTGGGAAATTGCCTTTGGAGGAGCAGTGCTTACCTTGTCATCCTTAACTTTTCCTTTATTCAGGAAATATTTAGCCTACCTTCCCCTTCCCCCCACCCCCTTTTTGGGGAAAAGATTGTTAGATACTGGGAATATCTAACGGATAAGGACGCATCCTCCTTGCCCCGTCCCCACACCAACGACTTAGAGTTTGATCAGGAGAGACACAAACCCTAACAGGTCCCCGAGATAAACCCGAGGCACGCATGTCCTTTTGGTTCTTTTCCCTTGGTTTGTGCGGCTCTCTGTAACCCTTGACTACTCCCATACTTCCCTCTTCCAGAGGGCTGGTGATAGGACCCCCTTTTCTGTAGTACACTCTGTTGACTCTGTACCATCTCTTGTAGTCTACACTTTGAGGTCTTGGAGGCTGAGGAAATATATGAGGCATGAAAAGTTTATTTTGGATACCAGTGGATTTCCGTGGTCCTTGGTTAGCTCTCTTACAGTCTGTTGGAAGGCATATCGCTCATCTTCACATTCATTTGGCAGGTTACCTGTTGACTGCCTGGTGTGTTCTAGGCATGTTGGGCTCTCAGAGTGAAGTGATAATCTACATGAGCCGTCTTTGCTCTTGCAGAGCTCACTGTCTTGTGGCAACCATAGACACTGAGCAAACGGACACACTTAACAGTGCCACGGAGGCACTGTGCTGTGTAGCAGGTTTTGCTGTGTAATAAACAGTAGGAAACATATTGGCTTAAGACACTGAGTTTAGGTAACTCAGGATTCTGTGAATAGGCTGGATAGTTCTTCTGTTTTGGGTTGCTCAGTTGTGCTCTTTCATACCTTTCTGGTCATCTGCTGGGTGTGTTTGTAGCTGGGTGATCTAGCATAGCCTCAGTCTTAACACTTTGTGTGCTGGTGCCCTTTAAATTTACCAGCCCTTGGGGCCGGCCATTTTCTGTGCCACCGCATGAATGGTGTAAGCATTCAATAAACCACGCACAACACCTGAACTACTGGATATTTAAAAAATGTAAGATCTCTCATAAAACACCTGTAAAGCTCCTAGACTGAGTACGATCAAAGAAATAGCTCCTAATAGTTCCAAATAAATCCACCGTGGCGTGAAAAACCGGAGACTAGATGAACACGTATTAATACGTGAGCGGCCACCTGATATTGGTGACAAAAACATGCACTAATACGTGAGCGGACCACAAAGTGTTAAGTTTGAGGGTGGGACTTAGGCTATCAGCAGGGACAAGTACATATGCAACATATTTTTCCTTTTCCAGTAGGCCAGCCAGTTTTCTTCCCATGGTTACAGGATTCCCAAAAGCAAGACAGGCATGTCCTACTTCACACGTGCCCTAGATTCTCTGCCTGTGTCACATTTGCTGCTATCCTATCAGCCAAAGCAAGTCCTGTGGCCTAGCCCAAAGTCAGAGTTGGAGGGCACTCAAATTATTATGGGTAGGGGTGGTTGGTAGAGGGACGGATGAATTAGTGGCCACTTTTGCAGTGTAGCATAGGTACTAAGGACCCTGAGCCATGTGGCTTCCACAAAGAAAGCTTTTTATCAGTGAGTGGTGCCATCCTGGAGAAGGGCAGTTAATTCTTAAAAAAATCATCTCTCAAGGAGAGTGAAGGAAGATTATATAGGAAAGAAAGGAATGAGGAGATACGTGCAGTGTAGAGGAGGGCGCTTTAGTCTCAGGTCCGGGAGGGTGCTGGGTCCTCCAGGGATACTCTGTCACTTAATTACTGATGGCATTTCTGGAATAGTTGCCCTCTCCTGCATTATCAGTTTAAAATGGCCCGGGAGTGTTCATCAGGCATCCTCAGAAGGCACAGAAATATTTCATTAAGCATTGAACAACCCATTACCATGGCCCTGAGGAATGTGACTCCTAAAACAGGGCTCATGTCATGGTCTTCACTCAGGCCCCAGAGTACGGAATCTCTGGGAATTATCGTTCCAGTTTGCAAACAGTGTATGCATGAACTTTCCTTAAACTCTGTCATGATGTGTTTGTTTGTTATGAAAACAGCATAATCGTAACCTAATGGTGTGGAATGAAGAGTCCCATTGGAGGCAAAGAATTACATTAACATCATTCACTTATTTCTTCAGCACCACTTACTGAGAACTTGTACTGTAAAGGTGCTGGATTCACTATGCTTCAATTCAAGAACTCCGAGTAAGATAGAAAGAGACAGCTGTACACAAATGAATCAGTTTTTCTACTCTGATTTCTTTGGAATTTTAGAGAAAATGATGTCATTACAATTAGATTATTTTATTTAAATTATATTACTTTGTTACTTTATATTAGATTATTTTATTTAAATTATTTTACTGTTTTACTAACCTAAGCTTTCTCCTCTCCTCCCCACTTGTCCTATTTAAGAAATGAAAGAAAAGATGTTATGTGACCAACTGTGATTTTATTTGCAAACAGCACGTTTATGCCTAAGCAATAAAACCTCCAATGCAGCTGCTCTGCTCCAATGCAACTTAAGTCAATTGTTTTAATGCTCACGGAGAAGTTAAAACTTCACTCTGGAAGTGATACAGTTCTTTTTGTTTTTATTTTCTTGTTTCTTAAGGATTCGTTATTTTGCAGGAGTTATAGTCACTCCCTCTAGTGGTGAATTTAACACTAAAAAATTGTTAGGTCAAACACCAGAGGCCAAGGAGATAGTATGAAACTGCACTAGACTCATTTATCTTTTATGAGCAGTTTTTAGTAGAAATCACCTTTAAATGGTTTTATTCTTGGTACCTAAGGTGGGCATATCACTAAGTGATAAAGCACATGGGTTTTGATGGGCTCTGAGGTTTCACCCGTTGGGCTTAAAGTAGACTCCATCACTATCTCAAGGGTTAACATGTATCAGTAAGTCTTACCTGGAGGGCACATTAAAACATAACATTCTAGACTCCAGCCCCAGAGTTTCTGATTCAGGATGTATAGAGTGGGAACCAAGCATATGATACTATAACACATTCTCAGATAATACCTATGCTGCTAGTGCAGGAACCGCATTTTGAGAACCATACTTTGAGACACATAGAACGATGAAGCTAAATCTTCCTTTTCTCAAAGTTTAGCCATTGGGTGATTTGAGGAGCAGTAGTGTATTGCGTGGTACCTGACATAATAAGCACTTTATGAAGGTTAACTCCTATTAATATCATAGATATGTCAGTGTTTTCTCCTTTGGAAAATTGAAAAAATGAAGCAGTACTTTTAAATAATGTTGTGGAACTAATATTGTTGTATAGATCAGTAATTGTAGCTGTGAATTAGGTCTTTGTGCTAGATGCTGTACTAAGCACTATTAAACCTATTAGCATTTTCATGATTACTAAAATACATTGATCTTTTTATGTATTGCTTTGAAAAGTTAACACAAAACAACAACAAAAAAATAGACATGGGGGTACATCAAAAGGAAACAGTAGCCAATGGAAATCACTCCTAATGACCAAAAATAGAACAATCAGAGCAATAAAATAAAGAAATAATTGACTGTAACCCAAAGGAAAAAATATCCCTGAGTTTATACTGAGATAAGTCAATGATTGACTAACTGACTAATGGAGAAGAGACAAATCTCCCATGTAGATTTCCAAACAACTTATCTAGCTATTTTACACTCCAAAAGTTGGAGCATAACTACCTATTTCTTAGTGGGGGGTTGTGCATAATGACTTCCTTTCAAGGAAAGGGGGGTAAAAGGAGGAACTTTACAGTGAGAAACATGATAACAGGATCTCAGCCAGGTGCTTAAGGTCAAAGTCAGCAGTGATATGTCATGTTACTATTATGTATCCTTTATGTGATGTGATGAAAGTGGCACCTCATGCTTGTGGTTTTCCTCCTCCAAAAGCCACAGTCCCAGTGTAATCCTGAGAAAAACACTGGATAAATTCTAGTACAGGGACATTTTACAAAACACTTGGCTAGTACTTCTCAAAACTTTTAAGGTCATCAAAAGTAAAGAAAGTCAGAAACTGGGGGTGTGGGTCAAGAGGAGCTTAAGAAAACATGAAGACTAAAGATGGTGTCATGCATGGGACGACCCATAACCATGGCTAATAACGTTGAACCTCTTTTCATATGTTCTTATTGGTCATTTGTATATCTTCTTTGAAGAAATATACATTTAGATGTTTACCCATTCATAAAATGGGTGATTTGTTTTTTTTATTTCTTACTTACAAGAGTTCTTCACATATTTAGATAAAAGTCCTTTATCAGACATATGATTTGCAAGTATTTTCTCCCATTCTATGAATTGTCTTTTCCATTGTTTTTTGATATCTTCTGAAGCACAAAGGTATTAATTTTGAGGAAGTTCCAGTTTATCTGATTTTTGTTGTTGTTGCTTGTGCTTTTGGTGTTGTATCAGAGAAGGTTTTGTCTAACCTCAACTCATGAAGAATCACTCCTATATTTTCTCCTAAGAGTTTTATAGTTTGGGTGTTTACATTTATGTGTATGGTCCACTTGAGTAAACTTTTGTCTGTGGTGTGAAGAAGGGGTAAAATTTCATTCTTTTTCATGTGGACATTCAGTTTTCCCAGACCATTCATTGAAGAGAACATTTTTTTCCCCATTGGATTGTCTTGGAACACTTGTTGAAAATCAATTTACCATTAATATTTCTGGGTCTCAGTTCTCTTCCACTGATATATATTTTGATATTTCTGCTAGCATTATACTGTTTGATTACTGTAATTTTAATAAGTTTTAAAATTGGGGAAAACAGGATATTTTTAAGACATTGTTTTAATTAAAATGTTTAATTTCATTGAATTTAATCACAGAGAAAAAAGAAAATAAAGTAAAACATAAGGGTTGAAATTTAGGGAATAGGTTTCTTGTTCCACAAGATGTTAGTTCCTAAAGATTGCCCTAAGATTAAAAAGGGGATAACAGAAGTCACCAAGTAGTGAAGTTTTCATATTTTGTAAACACGTTGTTCCATTTCAGATAATATGATTGCTCTCTTCTATGAAAAATAAGGACATTAACATCTTCATCTTCCCATCACTTCCCTTTCCCTCACATTTTGTTTTATTAATGAGTCTATTATATTATCTATGTTACTAACAATATATTTGAAATTATAATACACAAAATGGTTTAATTTATAATACATAAAGTGGTTTAATTTATAATACATAAAGTGGTTTAATTACATTGACTGAATAATACCTACCCATCCATTTGTCCACTTGTAAAATTGTTGACTTTATAAGCACATTTTAGCTTCATAATTCTGCTCATATATTTTTTTTAATTGATTTTCATTGTTGATATGAGTTGAGTTCTCATGGGTATTTTTAGTGAGAAGTTAGATTTCTACTTAGTCAATAAGTGATTGCAACCCTTATTATTATTAGTAGTAATAATAATAATATTTTGATGCTCCCATTATTTGAGCTTTGGCCAGTGGGAGTTCTTGCACTTAGCTCCTGTGTTTGACACATTCCCATTTTTTCTGAAATGTGTCCTATGATATGCCACAAAATGTCCCAGGTTTATCTTGTACCTTCTCTTTTCAAGACTTGGAGTCAACTACTTCTGCAAGGAATAGCTAGAAATCACGTTAATTTGAAAACTCCAATTTCCTTACTGAAACATTCTTTTAAGATAATTTGGGGAACAGCTAACCTACTGAGTAAAGAGTTGACATGATCTATTTTGATTATCAACTGTAATGGTCTCTGAAACAATGTTTATCTTTTTTAGCCACAGAATATCACAGTCAAAAAGATGGGTTAAATCATGGCTAGTTGTACTCTTCTGCTTTTAACCTAAAGTAGCAACATTCTGAAATAATCTGAGATAAAACACTGTGCCACTAGAGGCATCTAACATACAAAGTTAGTGTAACAGGGAGAAAGAAGAATGTTTCTTCAGATCATCAGCTTTTGGAAATACTTTTTATTCTGATAATGTAATCTAGTAAGTACAGAGTTTATATAACAAATGCTATGAAGTAGAAAGTTCAGCCATTTATCTAACTGTGTCTTTAAATATTTTTCAGAAATATTTACTTTTCCTTTAGATGGTGTTACAATATCCTAGAAAAATAAATTTCTATTTTCATTATTAAGAGAGTGTAACTCAAACTTTTCTTGAAAAATTCTTGCATACTTCTTGTTTTATTATTGCTCTAGTATGTACAATACTTTTTATCTAGATAAACTGGATCTCCTGCACTAGTGCTTAGCAGTTTGGGCCTTGAGTGTCCCTAGAGTTGGTTAGTATTTATTCATTCATTCAACAAATATTTATTGAAGGCTTATTGCCCTGTGCACTGATAGTCAATGATAACAAAACAGGTATGTTGGTTGTTTTCAGAGAGTTTTTAGGTTAGTGAGTCTACAAATAAGTAAACAGGCAATTACATGGAGATGAGATAAGTTCGTTGATGGAAACACAGGTCGTGTGCTGTGGGGCACAGAAAGATATGGAAAATCACTTTCAAATCCACTCTCAGCTAATAGCTTGTTGGATTCTTTATACACTTTTCTGTGGGGAAAATATCCAAGGGTCTCCCTCATGTAGACTCAGCTCTCTGGCATGGTCGTATCATTATTATTAGCTGATAGAGCTGGTAACAGAAGAGATTTGGTACCAGTGTTAGGCATTGGTACTTCTGAATAACATCTTACAAACCCTTCTTAAAGTGGACACAAACTGCGCTGGTCAAAAAAGAGTTTGGAGGGGGTGTATATGGATATATTGAAGCTCAGCAGGCAATGAATTCTCCCATCGTCACTTCTCTTTCTATGTGTCGGGGGATCTTTTTGCTAGGCTCCCCCAAATTGCTCCATCTTCTGGACTTCCTGGTAACTAATGTTAACAGGACTGCTATGTGGGTTACCAGCTCTGGCTACTTAGCCTGCCTGTTAAGTCCTTCTTAATGGTCTCCATTATCCTGGCCCCACAATAAACTGTCTACCAGCCTATACAACTTGACAGTTCTACCAGCCACTGTGCCATCATGGTCACTGTCATCGTTTGTTTCACCTAAATCTCTAGCTAGTAGAAAAGAAATATATGTTTTCTATTAATATAGCAGCATAAAATAAGTTTTGTTTAATGCGATCATGCTATGTAGGTACTTTTGTGAATTGTTTTAAGAAATATTGGCAGTTTATTTTGGAAATTTTTCTATATAGAATACCTACACTAGTCTCATTCTATTTAATGTTTCTGTAGTACTCCACAATATGAATGTTGTATTATATATTAACTGTTAACCTACTGTAGGACTATACTTTCAGGGTCATTTCTACAGTTCATTACCATTAACTTAGTGTTGGACATTTAGATTGTCTACCATTTTTTTCTCTTACAAACAGTATTTAAGTGAGGATTTATGCCTTATTAATCTACACAAATGTATGCAATCTGTAAGAAAAGGAAATTGAACTGTGGGGGCAAAGTTTCAAAATATAGATTCATAAAACCAAATTGTCCTCCAAAAAAGGTTTGTCGATTTCTGTTTCCTTCAACAGTGTGTGAGAATATTTTCTCTACTACACCCTTGTCTTTATTTTTTTCTTTTTTTTTATAATATATATTTTTATTGTTATTTATGTCTTTTACATTTTGTATTCCCCTTGGGTAGCCCACCACCAATTCACCCGTGATCCATCTCCATGGTCCCTTGTGTTCTTTTCTATTCCATTTTGTGCCCTATTCCTTCCCTCCCTCCGCCTCCCTCCTCCCCCCCCTCCACTGATTGTCTCTCTCCCACCCGGCCTCCCTATAGTCCTGTTATAAGTGAAACCATTCGATATTTTTCTCTTTCTTTCTGGCTTATTTCACTGAGTATGATCCCCTCTAATTCCATCCATGTCGCTGCAAATTGCATGTGTTTATCTTCTTTCCATGCTGAATAGTATTCCATTGTGTATATGTACCAC
>PVIJ01010216.1:0-61671 GCA_004024925.1 Scalopus aquaticus | reverse complement strand
TATAACAGGACTATAGGGAGGCGGGGTGGGAGAGAGACAATCAGTGGGGGGGAGGGGGGAGGGAGGCGGAGGGAGGGAAGGGAAAGGGCACAAAATGGAATAGAAAAGAACACAAGGGACCATGGAGATGGATCACGGGTGAATTGGTGGTGGGCTACCCAAGGGGAATACAAAATGTAAAAGACATAAATAACAATAAAAATATATATTATAAAAAAAAAAGAATGACACCTAAAGGGCAAACAACAAAAGAAAGAGAAATAAATTACACTTCATCAAACTTAAAAACATTTGTGCTTCAAAGGGCACTATCGAGGAAGTCAAAAGAAGTAACACAATGGGAGAAAATATTTACAAGTCCTATGCCTGATTAGGATCTAGTATCCTAGAATACTTCAAGTTGCAACTTGACAACAAAAGACAAATACCCTAATTAAAAAGTGGACAAAAGATTTGAAGGGATGGACATGTCTCCAAAGAAGATAGATAAATTGCAAAAAAAAAAAGAATTATTAGTCATTAGTAAAATGCAAATCAAAGCCACATTGAAATACTACTTCATACCCCTGGCATGGTTATAATGCAAAAAGGTAGATAATAACAAGTATTGTTGAGGATGTGGAGAAAGTGGAACCCTCATACAGCACTGGTGGAAATAGTGCAGCCACTTTGGAAACCAGTCAGCAGTTCCTCTGTGATGAATAGTTACCAGATAATCCACTACTTCACTCCTAGGAATATACCCAAAAGAAGTGAAAACTGTTCAAATAAAAAAATTTACATGAATGTTCGCAGCAGCATTATTCATAATAGCCCAAATGGGGAAGCAACCCAAATGCCCATGAAATGATGAATGAATAAAAACAGTGTGATATTTCCAGGCAATGTCATGTTATTCCCCCATAAAAAGGAATGAAGTGCTGACATGAAGTATAACACACTGAACATTGAAAAACATGATGCTAAGTGAAAGAAGCCAGACACAAAAGATCTCCTACTAGATGATTCCATTTATATAAAAGCTCCAATGTAGGAAAATCCAGAGACAGAAAGTGGATTAGTGGTTGCCAGAGGCTAGTGGGGATGAGGAAAGGGGAAAACTGTCTGATGCCACAAGGTTTCTTTGGGACTAATGAAAAGGTTCTGGAATTAGATCATGCCTCTAGTTTTCAGTCTGTGAATATACTGAAAACCAGTGAACTGGATAATTTTAAAAGGTGCATGTTATGGCCTATAAATTCTATCTCAATAAGAGCAAGGCTGAGGGGCCTCCCTGGTGGCACAACGGGTTAGCGCAGCACCTTGGAGCTGCCTGCAGCTGCGGCGCCTGTTCGATGCCTGGCTGGGGAGAATCCCACGTGGTCCTGCGGACCTCTCCTGTCTGGCCCGCTGCTCCCCTCAGCAGTGTGTTTCGGTTGGTCTGCCTATTCTACTCCCCACTCTGTCTCTGGTGAACCCTCTCACCTCTGGCCTGCACCCCAGCTTGTATGCAAAAATAAATAAATCTTAAAAAAAAAAAAAAAGAGCAAGGTTGAGAGCGATAGCAAACTAGCAGGCAGGCAGCACTTTCCAGCAGCAAATACCAAGTGGGTGTTTAATCCCCAGGGAACATCCAAGGCTCATATAGATTATCTAGAAAAAACAGATTGTATTCCACTGTTAAGTTCTTTTGAACTTATTCCTCTGAAGTCTAGCTTCTGTTGTATTTTGTACTGCCTTCTTATAAAGTGTATATTAATTATAGCCAGATTTATAGAGAAATGTCTGGAAGGTTCTTATCTGAAATGTTGACAGTGGGTTGCCTCTGGGAGATGGTATCGTGTGTGATTTTAATTTATTCGTAGGCTTTTATGTATCACTTCCATTTTCTATATGCATATTTTATCAAGTTTATCATTGGTAAAATCCATAAAACTCTGTGTTCTGGCAAAAAAAAAAAGCCAGTTATGTTGAAAAAATGTTGATAGAATTTTAAAAATTCTTTCCACAGACATGAAACATGAAATGTCGTTTTGCTAGTTGCTCCAAGGGAGAAAGGTGTCCAATTAGCCGAGTGATCACAATTCAACAATTATGTTTGGAACACCAAGCGGGCCCTATGCTAAACCGTGCTGTGTGAGAGAGAAGGACGTTTAGGGCAAGGTTCCTACATTTAAAGATCTTCTGATGTAGTAAAGGAGCTCAGATGTGTAAATAAATAACTGAGAGCGAGCAGAACAGTCTGGCAGACACCTGCGAGTCGCCGCAGGATCCCTGAGGAAGATGAGATTCGCGGCTCACGGGTTTAAAACGATGGGATGGCTTCAGAGCTTGATCTCCAGGCTGAGTTGGAAATCACGATGTGGTAGCCGGGGGGAGCAAAGGCAACAGGTAAGGCCATGCCCCCGTCTCCCACCTCCCCCTCACATTCGGTGCCCTGATCTTCCTGAGTTGTCCAACCTTCTGGGCACTGACCCGAGATAAACATCTGCACCTGTTGTTCACCTGGAAGGCCATTCCCTCCCTTATCACCTTATCACCTTCTTACTCCTACTGTTCCTCAAGATTCAGTTTCCTGTAGCTCTTCCAAGAACTTTCCTCCACTGAGCAGGTTGAGTTCGCAGCCTCTGGCCCGAGCGTTCTTAATCCATCTCCCTCCTCACACTCCCACCCTGTGCGGTAGTGACCTGCTGGGTATGTGTTTCCTCCACCAGACGGTGAGCTCCCGGGAAAGGGGCTCTGGGAGCCTGGCACCGAGCACTGGCTCAGTTACCTCTTCCTGATGAGACATAGGCTGTGTTAGCATGGGGAGTAGGGACAGTAACCAAAGACCCTCCTCCCTTCTAGAAGCCCACTGTGCCCTCCTGACCACCGACTTGGGCCAGGCCAGCTGGGCCACTTACAGCTGCCCAGGCCCCAGGCATGGTGATTGGTCCAGGAATGTGACCCAAGCCGGTGGATCAGACCCCGCCCCACGCAACTGCATGCTTTCCACTCTACACTGACAGCGGTTTCATTCTTCACCATGTAGAGAAAATCTGCCTGCTGTGAAAAAGGCGGCGCCCCATAAGACAAGCAGAAATTAAAGGAAAGCAGAAATAGAGTGGTGGGGGTCACAGATGGTTTGGGAGCTATGGGTCCCAGTCCAAAAGCTCCAGGCTGGGCTGTGGGCAGGTCTCTTTCTTAGTCCGTACCCTATGCTGGGGACTTTTAATAAAGACCCTTGTGGGTGTACACTAGTCAGTTGGGTTTCTTTTTTTTTTTTTAAGATGTATTTATTTATGCATACAAGCTGGGGTGCAGGCCAGAGATGTGGGGCAGTGAGAGAGTTCACCAGATACAGAGTGGGGAGCAGAACAGGCAGATCAATGGAAAAACACTGCTAAGGGGAGCAGCGGGCGAGGCAGGAGGGTCTGCTGCGCCATGTGGGAAGCTCCCTGTCCCAGCACTGAACTCACGCTGCAGCTGCAGCTACCAACAGCACTATAGTGCTGCGCTTAACCTGTTGCGCCACCAGGGAGGCCCCTCGATTGGGTTTCTGTCACCTATAAAACTGTCCTCACCCAGGGCTGGGGTCCTCTGTAAGACGTATAGCTGGAAAGGATCAGCTGGGACCAGACTGGGGAGGATTCTAAATGTCTCACACCAGGGATTAGAGCTTATATTGTAGGTGCAGGAATGGGCAGTCAGCTTCAAGAGAGCACCAGAAACAAGTACGTTTTGAATTAGAGAGAGCGGCAAGATGGGAGGCCAGTTGAAAATGCAAAATAAAATCACCCCCATGTATCAACAGAGGTCAAGGAGAAAGAAGATTGAATAAAACCTTAATTTTGTTATGCAGGAAAGAGCAACAAGGCTCGTGATGAATGAGGAAGCAACGGGAAAAGGTGGTCTTGTTGGATAGTCATTGCTGAAACACTGCAAGCAGCCCCGTGCACAAACATTAGTCACTGATACAAACAGGGTCTCAGGGGCTTTATAAACAGGCACGCATCGCCAACACTCACACCTGGCAGACGACACATCCATCGTGTGTAAATACTTCATGTAGCATCGATTACTCTGATCAATTTTAGGCATCTATCATTTTCCCAGCCTGCAACCCGGCACAGGAAAATTATAAAGAAATACAACATTCTGATCATTCTATCACTACAGCTGGCTCATAGGAAATCAGTAAATAAATTCAGGGCCAAATTCAGGTGACTTTCAAGGCATATAGGAAAAAATTGCTATTTTGTTTTTCCATACAATTATTTCTTCAACTAGATCAAGAAACCATCATTTTTAAAATTCACTATGAAAACTATTCTCATCTTGGGCATGAGAAAGATCAATAATGATACAGAGCAAGAAATACGGGCAAGAAATGCTTGAAACTGGAGCCACAGGCATTGGATTTGATGCTGCAGTGTGACATCTACTTAAAGGAAGAGAAAGTAAGACTGGTGAGGTGGAAGGCGAGGACGAATGTGGGGTTTCTCTCTCTTTTTTTTTAGATTTATTTATTTATACATACAAGCTGGGGCATAGGCCAGAGGCGTGGGGCGGCGAGAGGGTTCACCAGAGACAGAGTGGGGAGCAGAACAGGCAGATCAGAAATACACTGCTGAGGGGAGCAGCGGGCGAGGCAGGAGAGGTCTGCCGCACCATGTGGGATTCTCCCTGGCCGGGCGTCGAACCCTCATCGCGTGCTACTGACAGCTCCACAGCGCAGCGCTAAACAGCTGCACCACCAGGGAGGCCCTGGGGTTTCTCTTTTGAACAAAGGGGAGTCATGGGAGATTTTTTTTTAAGTGAGAAAATGACCTGGTCAGAATGGTGCAGAAAGAACATTTTCTGGGAAGGCATGGGGGGCAACATGATCCTGCACATGGGGGGCAAGTCAGCAGACTTGTGGGTAATAGTGAAGGGAGGATGACGGGGGGGTGGAGGGGCACAGAGCGAGGAAGCTCACAGGCATGGTGGTAGGTGGACTCCAGCCGTGCCAGGAGAGAGCCATGGGCACGCAGTAATCATGGAGCCCTCACTGGGAGCCAGGCTCTAGTCTGGCACTTATGATCCATTTGCTCATTTAGTCCCTCAAAACAATCCTGCTGCAGTTACTATGATTTACAAATTTACAAGTGATGGAAAGGAGGCTCAGAAGGGTGGAGTTGCCTGCCTGGGGCCACATAGGGTCTCTGAACACAAAAAACTGCGACCGTTTCAATATGAGATGCTACCTCTGCATGCATATTTTTTTTTACCCCACTCAATGTCATCATGCAGGAGCTGAGGCTGAGATTTTAAATATGCCCACACTCCCCCAACTGGTAATACCCAAGTCTGGCCACAACAAGTTCTCATTCCCGCCTCACCTTTCTAGCCAGCGGATCTGTTAAATTGAGTCTTTATTCTACCACCTTATGTAACTCCTGTCACATTCATTGTTAAACCAGAGAGTCTTATTGATTCTGTTTATAAAAGGACCTTTGGAGGGGCCTGGAGGAATATGTTCTTCCTCCTGCCAGAAGAAGCCTCAGCACCTTTGAAAATAATTCCCCTAAAGTTCCCTAAACCCCCAGATCTCTATCTAGCAGCCCCGACCTGCCGAGGTAATTTCCAAAGCCACAGCCTTGAAGGCTCACAAATCCTCTGTTCATGCTCAGACATATAAATTGCATTAGCGGAGAGGAGAGCTATGCATCTGGCAGTGTGATGGCGGGAGAGAAGGCGCTGAAGCTCAAGTGTACACACGTGAGCTCACTCAGGGCCTGGCCCATCTCAGCAGAGTCCAGTGGGAGGCCAGGCCTCTCCAACTCCCTCCAGGATGAGATTTCCCTTTTAAGAGTGTCCTAGATGCGGGGAGGATATCCTCAATGCAGGGGGAGATGGATCTCTCACACTAGCAGGCACACACACTCATACCCCGGGGCATTCCCACTAGAGTAACATGTGTGCTCAAGAGGCTTGACCCAGGGACTCTGGGGCAGCATATGGAGCAAAAATCTTTTCTTGCAGGCAGTGAGAAGATTCTTGATTTTTTTTCCTCAGTGCTTCCAGCTTGTAGAATTCCAATAAATTATTTTTCAGTCCATTTATATCTCCCTTGAACTCCTGTCTATTTGGCGTCCTGTGTTGGGTTCTTAAGACCCAGAGGTGAACTGGAAATGGCCCCTCACCTCAAGTTGTCATCCAGAGGGGTAGGCAGACAGTGAATGACGTCAAGGACTTAGCGAAAGGACTCTGGGCAGTTTGGTATCAGATAGACCTGCATTCATATCACAGTGATCTTGCTAGTTGTATGTCCTTAGGTAAGTTATTTGAAAACACAAGCCTCTGTTTCTTTATCTGTAAGTTTAAATTGATTCAGCAGGGTTGGATAAGAGAGAGGGAGGACTGGCAAAGTGCCCAGCATAGAAAAGATGTGTCATCTATGCTATTGATTATTAAATAGTGAAAAGTAAATATTTTCAACTGAAACAATCAGAGAAGACTTCCTGGAGGAAGCAGCAGCTACATAAAATCCCAGGATGGGATAGATTTTGACATATTAAATGCCATTTTTAAAAAGTGGTTTCTGGGGCCTCCCTGGTGGCACAGCGGGTTAAGTGCTGTGCTGTGGAGCTATCGGCAGCTGTGACACCAGTTCGACACCCAGCTGGGGAGATTCCCCCATGGTGCAGCAGACCTCTCCTGCCTCACCCGCTACTCCCCACAGCAGTGTATTTCTGTCGATCTGCCTGTTCTGCTCCCCACTCTGCCTCTGGTGAACCCTCTCGCTGCCCCATGCCTCTGGCCTGTACCCCAGCTTGTATGTATAAATAAATAAATCTTTTTTTTAAAAAAAGTGGTTTCTACAAGAGAGGGTGGGGCACAAGGGCCTTTTGGGGGCAGTAATATTGTTCTGTATGATACAGAAATGGTGGCTACATGTCATTATACATTTGTCAAAAATCCATAGAATGTACAACACAAAGAGGGAATCCTAATATAAACTATGGGTTTAGTAATGTATCAAAATTGGTTCATCAATTGTGACAAATACACCATATCAATACAAGATGTAAATAATAGGAGAAACTGGAGAGGAGGGTGTGTATGAGTACTCTCCTACTTTCTGATCAATGTTTAACCTAAAAGTGCTCTATAACAGGGCCTCCCTGGTGGCGTTATGGGTTGCGTCTCAGCACTATGAAGCTGTCCACAGCCACTGCAGCATGAGTTCAATCCCCGCCCAGGGGGCTTCCCACATGGCACAGTAGAACTCTCTTGCCTCGCCTGCTGCTCCCCTCAGCAGTGTACTTCAGTGGATCCACCTGTTCTGCTCCCTACTCTGTCTCTGGTGAATCTTCTCAGCCCCCCCACACCTTTGGCCTACACCCCAGTTCTTCTGTTCACAAACAAATAAATCGTTCTTTTAAAAAGTGTTCTATAACAAACAAATGCCAAGCAGATGGTGGGTGAAGGGGAGTCTTCTGGGAGAAGGCCTGGGTTCTAGGTTATGCTGGTGGAGACACAGCCCTCCCCTCAGCGATCTGGAGTGAAGGCGGAATAGACCTAAAGAAATAGCACCCAGCAGCTCCAGCAGCCTTGCGAGAGAACATCATTTCAGATGTCATGCAAACTGTTTTCTGGAATTCTCCTGAGCTGGCCCCTTAGACTAACTAGGAGATGACACCTGCAGACAGGGACCCAAGCTGGCTTCAAGGACACGCAGCCTGTCATAGAGGCCTTTCTGAAGTTGAGAGCTGCGGGCTGCCCCTGCAGCTTGCCCCCCTGACCTGACTGCCCTCAGAGACCTTACAGACCTGCTCTCTCTGCCCCGGGACAGCCCTGGAGACCTGTAGGTAATGCCCAGGTACCTCGAGTATGTTCTTCAAATTGAACAACCCCAAATCTGTCACTTGGTCTAAGACAATGTAGATTCCAGGCCACGCTCCCCACTAGACCCCCAGCCCAGATATACTCCAGGACAAAAAACCCCAAAGATAGTTTGGCTTGGCCAGAGTATGTAGCACACTCACCCCCTTCTGGGCATTATTCCCCTATCAGTGTAGCCTGAGAGCCTCTTACCTCCCAAGGGTGGTCCCTCATACTTCCCACCCATCTCCATCAACTCAGTCCCCTAAAATCTGCTCTCATTTACCTCTGAGGAGCCAGAATTCTTCCACTGGCCAAGAATAGGACTTGTCACTGATCCTGGATAAACTCTACTCTGCCAGGGACCATCTACAGGACAAGGCAGTTGGAGACTGGAACACAAGAAGCATCAGCCTCAGCTACCCCATCTTCCACATGGGCATGAAATTTTCTGCTTCCTGCTAACCCAGGAGAATCAGGTGATCAGATCCCATCTCTCAGGAGCAACAGACCAGGAGAGGACAAGTCCTACATCTCTCTCCTGCTGCATGACACCGTCTCCAACCTACCTGGACAGAAAATTCTACAGAAGCTATGATACACAAAGGCACATGCAAACAAGTATCTCCCTCACTTTGGCAACACCCAGCCTTCCCCGGTGGCTGCTGGGAACCCCTGGGCATGACGAACCATAAAGCTGGGGATCTGAGACCTGGAAGAACATTGCAAGACCACCCAAGGACACCAGCTAGGGGCTCAGCACCTCACAGCACATTCCCCATCCCACTGCTTGCACTAAAAAAAACTCTGCCCTCTCTAAGAAATACAACTGTACTGTCCCAGCCCTGGAGCCCTATTTAGAAGCTGGTTAAAGGCCTAACTTGCTTAGTTGACTCCTTATTTCATTCAACATGTGGCCCACTAAAAACAACACATTTCATAAAAGACACGGGCGATGTGCTGACCGCAGCAGAGATATAAAAGACAAACCTCAGGGTCACTTACCTTTCAGATTAAATTCATTTTGATTCATCAAAGACTAATATAGGACTTAAAATGAAGTGGTCCAGAGTGACATCAGCAAAATTACACAGTAAGGACCTCTAAAAGTCCTCTCTGTGTAATCAATGAAAACTCTGGCCAAAACAGTCAGAATCAACTTCTTTTTAACGCTGAATGCTAACTGAAGGCTTCAGCTGTGCAGGGAATATTTAGTGCACATGTCCATTCACAGACACACATGGATGTTCAAAGCAGCATTCTTTCTAATCGCCTAAACATGGAAACAATCCAAATGGCCACCAAGAAAATTTGGTAAATGCACACACTGGAGTATTATTCCTCCATCATAAGGAGTGAAGTACTGATGCATGCTGCTACCTGGATAAACTTGAACACATGACAAGTGACAGAAACCAGTAAGAGAGGCCACTATTACAAGACTCCATTTTATAAAAAATTCAGAATAGGCAAATTCCATAGGAACAATAACAAAAAAGGGGATTAGCAGTTGCCAGGTTCAGGGGGGAGTGGGAAATAGGGAGCAATACAAAAGCTTGTAGAGTGTTTTTAGGGTGCCGAAAAAGGTCTGGAAACAGAGCATGATGATGGTTACACAACCTTGCGAAAATAATAAAAATAATTGACATGGACACCTTTTCAGGGTAAATGTTATATGTTTCCCTTATATTTCAACTTTTAAAAAATGCCCAGTAACTAAAAATACAAACAAAACCAAAAAAAGCAGTAACAACAAAAAAAATACCGTTTATGTTCCTCTCCTATTTCCAACTCATTAATAATTCACAGTTGCTCTTAGATTGAATCAGACCCTTTGAGACCCTGGGCCCACTGTCTCCCCCGCTCTGCACAGAAGCCACATGGCCTCTGTCTGACCCCTTATTCAAGCCCTCTCTCCAGAGCCCACTCCTCTGCAGGGCTGCTCCTTCTCGCAGCCCCCAGGTCTGGACTCACTGTCTCTGCTTCAGAGAAACCTTCCGTCCCTCATCACTGCTTCGCCAGTCTGTCCATTCGCTCCATCGCACTCGGCTCCATCCACACCCACCATTCATGATTTGCTTTCTCGTCTGTCATCTTTCCCCACCCTGGAAGAGGAGCTCCATGAGGACAGGGGTCTTGCCTGCCTTGCTCACCGCAGCACCGGGCACGCACTCACTACACACTTTCTGAATAATAAAGAAGCCACATATGCTTTCAAAGTTTGCTATTATTAGGGGTGAAATATTTTCTAATGTTTTCTTCTATTCTTTGCAAGATGTCTTTCCCCGAGGGAGACACTTTGTCTGGTTGGTCTCCTGATTAGGATTTTTTTTTTTTTTCTGATTACAATTTTTTGAATCACATAAAAAATAGGCCACAATGTTTTTCTGTCTAGGTGTTATTAGGGGCTGGGGGATGATTCCTGTGTGACAATGAGCTAGTCTGGACTCAGGCCAAGATGCAATGCTGTCTTTTTTATTGCCCACCCTAGTAGCTGGAGAGCCACCAGTAGAATCTACACCCCAACAGGCCCAGTGCTCCCAATAGAACAACTTCTTTTCTTGAATTGTGGACACAGATGGAAGCACGATGGCCCGGCACCCTTCCCACACTGTGTGATGGCGGACTTCGGCACCAGGCAGGCCTTGCCTTGCAAATTGTCAAGAGTAAGCTGGGAAAGAGAGTATGGCCTGTTGACAGCAGGGCCTTCCGAATATTCCCCAAATCACCCTCTCAACTAGTATTGGCCTCTTCCTCTACCCAGATGTCCATGAAACCCCTCATGTAAATGTCTCCATCTCTCAGGCATGTAGAAGATGCCCCCTTAAATTGGTTCCATTTTTTTTCACTGATGCCAACAATACTTCCTCCTGTACACACCTCTGTGCACATACCCTTGCTTTCTTTTTTTTTAAGATTTATTCATTTATGCATACAAGCTGGGATGTAGGTCAGAGGTGTGGGGGGTGAGAGGGCTCACCAGAAACAGAGTGGGGAGCAGAACAGGAAGATCGACAGAAATACACTGCTGAGGGGAGCAGCAGGTGAGGCAGGAGAGGTCTGCTGTGCCATGTGGGAAGCTCCCTGGCCGGGGATCGAACTTGTGCTGCAGTGACTCTGGATAGCTTCATAGCACTGTGCTTAACACATTGCACCACCAGGGAGGCCCCACCCTTGCATTTTTATCTTTTTATTTTCTCTGACACTTTCTTAAAAGAAAAGTGACCGAGTTCAAGGCTATTCATATTTTACAATTTGGGACATGTTACCAAGTCACCCTTTAAAATGGCTGAGCCAGTTTATACCACATGAAGTTCTGGTTTTGAAGGTGTTTCCCAAGAACTTGTCTTTTTTTTTTCTTTTTTTATCTAAAATGTGTTTATTGGGATGGTTTCCCATTCATCTTGATTCCAGGGTGTTTTTAGAGCTGCTTCCATCTGAAGCTGTGTCCTTCTGTAAGCCTGGCTTTCCCTCCTCTAGCCTGGCAGAGGACAGCGGGACAGTCACAAACACAACTATGCCCTGTGCGTGGTTGAAGATGGTGGTGATTTTATAGCATCCCGGGCACTTCACATCCATGAAGTAGGAGTTGGAGCTCTGCACCAGGGGCTTCTTTCCTCTTCTCTGGAGAGGGATAAAGGAGATCCTTTGTGAGAAGTATGTTTTTATGGGGAAGATATTGCCTCAGAAAGTGCAAGAATTTCTTCTTCCCAAATCCCACCTCACCATATTTTACTTTTCACAAGATGATGAAAGTAGAGTCACTTTCTCACCAGGGAAGTTCGATGTAGGGAGGGGGTGTCTGTGATCTAGGGGCAGAGTAGGTGAGGCTGAGAAGCTGAGAGGGGCTTTTACCTCCCCATGGCATTTTGGGCAGAAAGAGCTATGTTCTAGACAGTTGGTCTCCCTCTAGGTGGAAGTGCACAGTCAGGCCAATTTAAGTGTCCAAGATAACAGAAAAGTGATCGATGACATGGGACAGGCTTCACGCATTTCCCTGAAATATTCTAGACACTTCCACGGGGCTGGGGCAGAGCCAAGCTAGGTCTTTCCTCAAACTATTCTCTATGCCCTTCTCCCTTCTCTACCTCCCAGACCCCAATCAAAAAAGGCAGACAAGAGAGCACTGTACTCCCATCAAATGGCAAAAATGTTTTAAAAAGAAAATAGTGGGGCCTCCCTGGTGGCACAAGGGGTTAAGTCTCAGCACTGCGAAGCTACCCTCAGCCTCTGAAGCTCAGGTTCTGCCCCTGGCCAGGGAGCTTCCCACATGGCACAGCAGACCTCTCCTGTCTCGCCCGCTGCTTCCCTTAGCAGTGTATTTCAGTAGATCTGCCTGTTCTGTTCCCCACTCTGTCTCTGCTGAACCCTCTCACGACCCTACATCTCTGGTCTATACCCCAGCACTTGTATGCATAAATAAATAAATCTTTAAAAAGAAAAGAAAATAGGGCCTCCCTGGTGGCGCAGCGGTTAAGCGCTGCGCTGTGGAGCTGTTGACAGCAGCGATGCGAGCTCGACGCCCAGCCGGGGAAAATCCCACATGGTGCGGCAGACCTCTCCTGCCTCGCCCGCTGCTCCCCTCAGCGGTGTATTTCTGATCTGTCTGTTCTGCTCCCCACTCTGCCTCTGGTGAACCCTCTCAACTCTCCACACCTCTGGCCTGTATCCCAGCTTGTATGTATAAATAAATAAATCTTAAAAAAAGAAAAGAAAAGAAAATAGTGTTGGCAAGCATGTTGTGAGGTAGGAGAGCTTCTGTGTCTCTGGAGGGGGTATGATCAGTCAGTAGGTCTCCAAAGCCAGACAAATGTTCACACCCTTTTTCCCAGGAATTCTACTCCACAGAATCTACCCTAAAGGAATACGCAGATGCCATTCTAAGTTTTATGTCCAAAGAAACTCATTTCAGCATTATTCATAGTAGCAACAAATTAGGAAAGTACCAAAATATCTGATGATAGGGAAATGGTTACACAAATCCCAAGGGGAGAATACCAATCCAATATCTCATTCTCTTTTTTTTTTAAAGATTTATTTATTTATGCATACAAGCTGAGGTGCCAGAGGTGTGGGGGGGTGAGAGGATTCACCAGAGACACAGTAGGGAGCAGAACGGGCAGATCAACTGCAGTACACTGCTGAGGGGAGCAGCGGTGAGGCAGGAGAGGTCTGCTGCGCCATGTGGGAAGCTCCCTGGCCTGGTATCGAACTCATGCTGCAGTGGCCCTGGATAGCTTCATAGTGCTGCGCTTAACCCACTGCACCACCAGGGAGGCCCCAATATCTCATTCTTTAAGGCTAGTTAATGACAAGGGTAAAGACTCTTGACTTAAGGAATGAAAAAAGACAGTGCTGTCAAATTGTCTCAAGACCATGATTTCACTGTCACCAACATAGGTAAGAAGCCTTCTGTGGAGGGAGGTTACTCCGGAAAATTTTTACAGTGCTTTCTTGGCATTAAGCCTGGTTGCCAAGCTCTTATTTGACCTTTGATGTAGTGCCCACATTTTCCTTAAGGAGCACAGTTATTTTAAAATTGGGGGGGAAAGGGCCTCCCTGGTGGCCTAGGGGTTAAGTCTCAGCGCTATCACTGCTACAGCCTGAATTCAATCCCCTGCCAGGGAGCTCACCCACACATGGCTGCTCCCCTCAGCAGTGAATGTCAGTAGCTCCGCCTATTCTGCTTTCTACTCTGTCTCTGGTGAATCCTCTCACCCTCTGAATCTCTGACCGACAGTTCTTCTACACACACACAAAAAAAATAAATACAATACAATAAAATGGGGGAGGGGAATTAATATAAAAGGTCCAGTCACTGTCTAAGGCTCAGCTTAGATTATACTTTTTCCTGAAAACTCTCCCCATGGATGTGACAAGTGTTTCAAAGGTATAGCCATCGACTTGACAAGTTCCTGTAAGTGCCAGATCTGGTCAACGAGTCTGAGCCCTGACCTTCTTTTCAAGCGCTCATCTCAGTCTGTCTTGGTTCAGAGTTAATAAAGTGCCTATCTGCTGCCCTCTCCCAGCCTGCCCTCAAGACGGGGACCAAAGGGACAGTGACAAAGTGCCAGTATTTGGTTCTGTTTTTCTAAGATGGAGTACAGTGAATGCTTATTGAATGGGTTGAATGTCATCAATCAATTTGTCCAGAAAATAAGACATTCTAATTACATTTAGAAGATCTGGGTTAGTAAAGCTCATCTTCTAAAATAAAGAGATACCAAGATGGGGATCAAGACATCTGCTTCCCATCATGGCCTGTATAAAAGGGTCCCCCAGGGCCTCCCTGGTGGCGCAAGGGGTTAAGTCGCAGCCTATGAAGCTATCCATAGCCACTGCAGCACCAAGTTCAATCTCTGGCCAGGGAGATTCCCACATGACAGCAGAAACCGCTCCTGCCTCCCCTGCTGCTCCCCTCAGCAGTGTACTTCAGTAGATCCACTTGTTCTGCTCCCCACTCTGTCTCTGGTGAATCCTCTCACCGCCCCACACCTCTGGCCTGCACCCCAGCTTGTATGAATAAAATAAATCTTTTTTTAAAGGGGGGTCCCCCAGCATCAGCACCAACAAAGGTCCACCCCTTGCACACACACGCAGTCTCCCTTGGCCTCAGGACCACGCTGCTCTTCTTCAACCTCAGGGCCTCCGTACCTGTTCCTTTGCACAGATCTCTTTGCACTTAGCTGGCTGTCTCCGTCCTGCCTGTCTGTAATAAACTGTGTTGGTCCCTCCTGAAGGCTCTTTTTTTCCTTCTTAGCCTTTTCTGCAGTCATCATTCTGTAAGTATGAATTTTTGCTTCGTGCTTCTTTCTCCTGCTTTAGTGGAACCCCCAGAAAGCCAGCTCTATGTCTTGTTTTTGGCTGGCCCCAGTATCCGGGCAGAGCTCATGGGCCAAATAAGTAAAAGGAAACAGATGTCATGGGAAGGGCCTGGCACTTAGTAGGCATATTTTCCCCATTTCCCTCCTTTCCCAGCCCCATAACAAATGCCCCTCCCTGCATTCAAAATAATGGTGTGCCCTCAGGATTTTAGAGAGAATCAAAGCCCAGAGAGCTTAGAGGAGCACAGAGTATACAGCTTGTTTATGGTAGGGGAGGGTCCCTGCTCCTGACTCCCAGCCCTGTGCTCGAGAAAAAGTCAGCAGATAAGGTTGGAAACAGCCCCAGCCCAGGTTGTTTTTCTGCTGCCCAAATCCCTCCCAGGAAACA
Source organism: Scalopus aquaticus (assembly GCA_004024925.1). Classification (NCBI taxonomy): domain Eukaryota; kingdom Metazoa; phylum Chordata; class Mammalia; order Eulipotyphla; family Talpidae; genus Scalopus; species Scalopus aquaticus. The sequence continues at coordinate 46,635 of PVIJ01010216.1, read as the reverse complement.
AGTCCTGATATGGTGGCAGAGAGCACATAGTCTTTCACGGGACCGTCTGTCACCAGGGCCGGAGCCAGGCTGCTGTCTGTCTGACCTGGCTCTGCAGTGACTATACCCCCTGCATCTTTACAGCGCATTGCCACTCCCCGGGCACGGTCACATTGGCTCTCTTCTTTTAGCCTCAAAGAAACCCCACGAAGCTAGGCAAGTTGCTGATTAACCCCTTTGAGAAACAAAGGCCCCAGAAGTGTGCCAACTTGCCTGAGGCCACACAGCTGGTCAGTGGAAGAGCCAAGCTTAGAAACTAGGCCTCCTGATTCCTAGTTGAGAGCTCTTTAAGTATTGCTGGCATCCAAGCATGACACTCTGTGTTGTCTCTTTGTTACAACACGTCCGAGTCATGGCATCTCAGCATTGTTAGTGCTTTGGTAAATGACTGCGGGAGGAACTGATGGGGTGATGGGAGGGGCCACCCCATGACTCTGGCCGTTGCCAGACCGGGTTTCTATCACCCCAACCACAGGCTCTAGACGCTGTGGTCTGGATCTTGTGGCTCAACATTCCTTTCCTAGTCCCTCTGTTCTGCTCCTAACTCTGATATTTCTCTCTCCATGCGTAGTCCCTGCCAAGAAGACAAGATAGATGGGGAAACCCAAGGAGTGTTTCCCATGAAATCAGGACCAGGGATTATGTGTACCAGAGAGGAAAAGTGCAAACACGTTCTGGTCAAGAAAGTTGGGCTGTGAAACAAAGGGTGGGGGTGGACTTCAGAATTCTAAGAATCTGGTTTACAGTTCATTAAGAAGAAAGAATGGCAGGAGATAGTTTGGGTGTTAAGTTCTGAACTCCAGGTGGGTTTTCATGCTGTAACCTTAGGGAAGTCACAGTTCTTCTGTTTTCCCATTTGTACTAGCCCATCTGCACTGGGATCAAGGAGAGGTCACAATATCAAGCTTCCAGTCTTCCCAATTTGTTCTGGCTGACCCCCAAACTCTCATTGTAACAATTCCCAGATAGACCTTAGAATGACCACTAAGTAAAATAGCCAAAGAAAGTTAGTCTTCATTACATGGGACACTTCAGAATATAATGCTCAACAGCATAGCTTGGAAGGCAGACTGCCTGGGTTCAAATCCAAGTTTGCCACTTATTAACTGAGTAAACTTGAGTAAATCACTAAACCCCTGTGGTTTAGTTTCTTCATATTTAAAACAAATACAACATATGTGCCATTGCATAGGATTGTGACGTGGATCAAAGGAGTCCATACAAAGGAGTTAAAATAGGGTCTGGAACACTGTATGGCAAACATTTATTAAATGTGACTCTTATCATTTCCTAGCAAAATTTGGTATTCTCCATTCCACTTAAAGTTTACAGATAACTGAAGCAGTCCTTTGACTAAAATGCCAACAACCATATTTACTTTGGATATAATTAAGAATTCTGGTCATTTTGAATGTAACTTTCAAAAACACACTATAAAATGACTGGCTTCCTTCAGCAGTGTGTAGTGATTATAGCTCACCTTCCCATCTGACTCAGGCTCAATAAGAATGGAAGCTCCTCAAGGGCATGGGATCTGTCACTGATTCACTGCTCAGTCTCCAGTGGACAGAAGAATGCCTGGCACAAAGTGAGTTTTCGGCACATTTTTGCTTGGGAAGGAGGAATGGTCATGCGCATTTAGCTCTGGGATGTGTCCTAATGATGAAGCCGTTGAAGGTGATAGGCATGTGAACCTAAGCCTCTTCATTAAAGGACACCCCACATCCCCAGCCATGAGTATGGGACAGCCTTCTACCTCCTTATGTCACTACCAAAGTCCTTTAATAACATCTATGGATCTTACTGTCTAGGTCTTTTAGGTTAATTCCAAAGTATTTAGTTATTGTTGGGGGGAAAAAGCGCATTTAAAATTTGAATAGAGGAAGAGCCAGCAAAGGAGGCTAAGAAAGACTGGACATAGGAGGTAGGAGAAAACTCAGGAGAGTGTAATGTCAAAGTATCCAGGAGAAGAAAATTAATTTCAAGACAACAGGAGGTAGTAATCCATGTCACATTCTGCAGAAAGACTGAGTGATATGAGAACAGAGAAATGTTAGTTGCATCTATGCAAAGGGAAGCCACTAGGTTGGGAAAGATTGCTTTGGAATATAAAATCCAATTGTTGAATTTGAAATCTCCATAGAGACTGTGTCTGTATAAATTGGCAGACAAACCCAAGGAATTCTCCAAGAACTCAAAGGAGGAGAACAGAGAAAATAAAAGTGACTTGAATGATGAATCCAGATATTAGTAGGAATACCAAAGAGGAAACACAGAGCAGATGGAGAAGTGATCATCAAAGAAAATATGTCCCTGAACAGAACAAACACTGCCGTTTCCAGATCAAAAGGGATTACAGAATACCAGACAACATTAAATAAAATGTACAAGTTGATATAATCTGTCAAAATTTTTCAGCCAACCAATCAATATAGATTTATTAAGGTCAAACTATGTGCCATAGGAATAAAAGGAAACTTCTATAGGCTAATCAGAGAGGGAGAAAATTATGTTAGAATGAAAAACAAATTAAATTCCATCAGTTCTCTTAAATAAACTCAAGAAGAAAATGATGTAACATCCAAAGAGTTTGAAGGGAAAAGGTTATACACTGAAAATTTTTATCTAACTGTATTGTTCACATACAAATGTGAAACTCAGATCATGTTAGGAGTACAGCTAATGCTGCACTCTGCTAAAAGTTCTTAAGTTTAAATATTTTTGTTTTCAAATAAGAAAAATACAAAAATAAACTCAGCATTCAACTTAAAAAGATAGAAATTAACCCAATTAACCCAATTATCAGATGTAATGACAAAGGTAAATACACACAAAATAGAATAAAATTATGAGAGAATTCCTTGAAAAGATAACCATAATCTCTAATTAAGGAAAAGAGAAATTAATGAACAATCATGGGAATGGAATTTTAATATTTGAATTAAAATAGGCATTTTTCTAAGAAAATATAAAGTATTGAATTTTTATGGATAAGATATGGATAGAACAATACTTTTTAAAATGGAAGGACTAAGATTATGATCGAGAGCTATGGGTATCTTGGTGGTGGTTGTGGTGTGATGCATACCTCTGAAGAGATGTGAATCTCTACGTCTGAATCATATATGGTTTTACATACCAATGTTACCACAATAAAAATTAATACAACTTAAGGGCCTCCCTGATGGCGCAGTGGGTTGAGCACAGCACTGTGGGGCTGGCCATGGCCATAGCAAGAATAATTCAATACCCAGCCAGGGAGATTCCCACTTGGCTCAGCAGACATCTCCTGCCTTGCCCACTGCTACGCTTGGCAGTGTATTTCAGTAGATCTGCCTGTTCTGCTCCCCACTCTGTCTCGGGTGATCCTCTTACCACCCCACACCTCTGGCCTACGCCCCAGCTTGTATGCATAAATAAATCTTTAAAAAAATTAATACAACTTTATAAGAAAGATGTGAATCCAAAAAAAGGGAAGGGCCTAGAAAAGTTGTTTAATAAACAACCCCAAAGCACTAAGTCCATGTAGTTTTACAGGTAAAATATTTCAAGCTTCAAGCACCAGGTGAATAGTATGCTGTTTACATGGCTTCACGGCATAAAAGTTGAAATTCTCCCTAATTTGTTTTACAAAATTAGCATAGCATTCATATCAAATCTTATAATTTGTTCATCTGCAAGTATTTATTGAGCACATTAAAAAGCTTAACATTAATATCATATAAATACATCTGCAAAAACATGAAGTCAAATACTGGCAAATTAAATGGAACAATATGTTAAAAGACTATTTCATGATGACTACTGAATAGTTGAGAAGACTGATTCAGTCTTATAAAATCTGTTATTACAATTGTTTAAATAAGTCAGGAGGGTAGAAATATGAGTACCCTGATCAATGTCAAAAAAGAATTTGATAAAAATCCTTCATAAGATTAAGAATATGCAATGTCACTTATACCCACTTAGTACCAAGACTCCGAAATCAGAAGAGAAGAGTAATGTTAACACCCTCATTGTCTAAAATTGTTTTGAGAGGTTTTGCCAATGGAACCAACATAAATATGAAAAAAACTAAAAACTTAACTCTAGATGAACAAACTTAGTTCAGTCATACTATAGGAAATTTTGCTGCACATATCAGAGTAGATGTATTGACAAAGAAAAATACAACTTGATAGGGAAGATAGATACATAGATGGTACAGATTCTAGATATAGACACAGGCAGCATGCGGGGTTTACACGCTGAGACGTTGGGTGGGGAATGTTCTTTCGGTGGAGACAGCAGATTGGCTTCTTTGTTTAGCATCCCATCCTCTATTCACTGGAGTTTCAAAAGATTTCAAATAAAGGGATCAGACCACTGTATCAGTTAAGTTTCTCCAACTAAATAAGATCTATGTCTGTATTTTCATGGGGCGGGGGTGGAGGGCTCTTGGGGGCGGGGAAGAAAGAGAGAGAGTTTTATCACAAGGAATTGGCTCATGTGATTACAGAGGTAGAAGTTCCACCATTTGTAATCTGCAAGCTAGGGACCCAGGAAATTCAGTCCAAAGACCTAACCAGGGGAACTGACAGCGCAAACTTTAGTCTGAGGTAGAAAAAGATGAGATGAGAAGCCCCAGTTCAAGTAGTGAGGCAGAAAAAAGGGGGTGAATTCTTTCTTCCTCCACTTTTTGTTCTAGTCAGGCCCCAGGTGGATAGGATATTGCCCTCCCACAATGGGGAGGGCAATCTCCTTTTCTGAGTGCACTGGTTCAAATGCTAACACGCTCGCAGACATGCCCAGAAATAATGTTTCATCTGGGCATCCAAGATGAGTCAGGTTGACATAAAATTAACCATCACATGAAGGAAAAGAATTTCACCTAGTCCCTATTCTTTGGATCAAAAAGGTGGTGTAGTCCCCTGGCTAATAGGGAAGCTACTCCAGACTTCGAGTTGGCTGAAAACAAAAGGGTTCCCTGAAGAGACCAGTCCTTACATCCGTGAGCCCTTTATAACTCAGCCATTTGAGAGGACCAAGTAACGTGGGAAGTGGAAAGAGCTCAGGTTCTGGTATATAACTCCACTGACATGTGACCTTGGAAAGTCCTCGCTTCTTTCTGGATCTCCATTTCCCCATCACTGTAGACTGGATCATATCTAAAATCTTTTCTTCTAAATTCTAAGCTCTCTTAGCTGAAACACCTAATAAAAGATCACCTCCATCCTGGACTAGCTTATGACACATGCCTGTCAAAGAGGCAGTCCCTGGGGGGCCTCCCTGGTGGCGCAACGGTTAAGCACTGCGCTGTGGAGCTGTCGGCAGCAGCGATGCGAGTTCGATGCCCAGCCCGGGAGAGTCCCACATGGTGCGGCAGACCTCTCCTGCCTCGCCCGCTGCTCCCCTCAGCAGTGTATTTCTGATCTGCCTGTTCTGCTCCCCACTCTGTCTCTAGTGAAGCCTCTCGCCACCCCACGCCTCTGGCCTGTACCCCCAGCTTGTATGTATAAATAAATAAATCTTAAAAAAAAAAAAAAGATGCAGTCCCTGGGCTTCAATGGTAAAACACAATCTCCCAGAGAGGAAAGTCTCGAGCTCTGTACCCAAGCCCCTGCCCCATGCCCATCCTCCTTGTAGCCCATGCTCCACAGCTCTCCTGTGTCTTCGTGGCCCAGCTGCAGGACTAACAGCAACGTTATACTTCCAGGTTCCTCTGTTTTCCTAACCTACTAAAACTCAAGCCTGTTTTGCATGAAATTTGGTCCAGTGGTGCCAAGGGTGGAGGTCCGCCTGCTGCCCCACCATGTGCGGCTTGGTCTGCAGGGTTGAGCTTGCTTCCTTCTACCCAGGGTTTGCCACAGACCAGGCAGAAAACATTCCTGGCAAGTCCATGCCAGCACCTTGAGGGGACCCCTCTCAGCCCCTCTGAGGAGAGGCCCTGGCTGCTGAACAGGAGGAGCCTATGTGGGTCCTTGTCACTGACAGAAAGCCCCTAATTTCTCAAAAGGGAAAGTCTCTCATTTTTTGTGAATTTGAGAAACTCTGCCTTTTGAAACCATGTCTCAAAGTTAGATTTGACCTCCTGCAACTTGATGGAAGAAATCACTCCACGGTCCAGAGAAAGTGGAGGGGATAGCCCCGCCTAGGTTTCAGGATCAGGCAGACAGGTCTAGTCCAAATGCTTGGCCAAGTTCCCTAATCTCACTTACAAGATTGTTTTTGTTGTTTTTAAAGTTTTTTTAAAAGCTTAGCACACTGTATGGTACGTAGCAGGTGCTTCCCCATGCTGTATACCCCAGCAAGCACACAGACACACACACACACGCACGCACGCACGCACGCACATGCACTGCCTGCATGCCTTCCCAACCAGGACCTCAGGCTTAGATCAAGGAAAACTTAGAAAGTAAAAGGGAGAAATTCACTGTCCACCATGGCCCCCTTTCCAAGTGGGATTCTTTGCCATCCCCAACCACATAGCCTCAACAATCATGGACCATGTCTCCTCTGTGCCTGGTGCTGTGAACACCTGTACACACCATTCCAGCAGCCAGGAACCAGTTCAGCCATCCTCAGGGGTCCCCACCAGGCCACACTATCAAAAAAAAAAAATCTTCTGGGTCTCCCACTACCTGAAAGAAAGTCCACTCCCTTAAATCAACGCCATCCCCAAAGTTCCCCAAGCATCATCCTGAGGCCAGAGATTCCCAGCAGAGGACCTTGACCTTCACTGCACTCCTTCACTCCCCACTTTTACAAAATTTTTAGAGTATCTTTTAGATTTTTCCCCTCAACTAATATAACAGTATTCTCTAAATATATATATATATATGACATTTACCAATGTCATTCTTTTGTTGCCATTTTGCTCATTTATCAATTTTGCTTTTCAGTTGGGTTTTACAGATTGTGACAAATTGGAACTACAATAATAGCTTTCTAGCCGCTTCATAAATATAGAGATCCTCAACTCTGAAACATGAAAGGAAAGGAAATTATCCGTTTAAATAGACCAGTTGTTTTGCCCACCAGCTCCCTCTCCCCGTCCTTTCTCTCTCTTTCTGTACCTATTAACATAATTTCATAAGACGTCTCCAAGCAGCATTTCACTGTAATTAATTGCTTTTCACTCAAAGTGACACATTTAAGAAGTGAACGAGCACAAAGAAAGATATATTTAAGAAACTGAAAGCTCAGTTAACTTTGCTACTGATTGCTGTGAAAATGAGTAGTTCTTCTTTAGAAAAAGAGGGACTCTCAAGGATTAAAGAAGTTTGCCTCACTTCGAAAAAGAAACTACAAGAGACAGATCAAAATGTTATCAACGGTTGCCACAGGGTGATAGAATGATGAATAAATAGTTCTTGCTTCTAATGCTTTTCTGAGCTTTATAATTAAAAAAAAATAAGCAAGAGCTATTTTTATAACAGAAAGAAACGCAGTTTGTAAGGTACCGGCTGCTGAGATTAAGACCCATATCTAAAACAAGTCATTTCCCATCTTTCACTTCCTGTCTTTTCCTGGAGAAACTGTCAGGGCAGAGGAGGGGGTCTGCATCAAGAAGGCCTTGTCTTCAGGGAGCAGTTGGAAACGCAGAGATTGCACAACTTGCTTAGAGTCATAAAATTAGAACCGCTCTCTTTGTCTCTCAGTTATCAGCAAATCTATCCATAATGTGGTGCTATATGTTCCCCATTATCAATTCCAGTGAATAGTTAGAGATTACTCTAAGTCACTCCAGAAACACAGCCTCCTGATTAAGAATACACTCAAGGCAATCCATACTTAGTGTGATTACTACATGAAAAAAAGAGAGCAAAATAGAACAAGTGTTGACAAGGACATAGAGAAATTGGAGCTCTCATGCTCTGTGGATGGGAATGTAGAGTGGTGCCATTCCTATGGAAAACAATACAGAGGGCCTCCCTGGTGGCCTCTCTGGTTAAAGTCTCAGTGCTATCACCACCTAGCTTCACATGAGTTCGATCCCCAACCAGGGAGCTGAACCACATGTCTCGCCCCCTGCTCCCCTCAGCAGTGTATTTCAACACTCCGCCTGTTCTGCTCCCCACTCTGTCGCTGGTGAATCCTCTGACCACCACCACCCCCCACACTTCTGGGCTACAGCCCAGTTCTTGTATGCATAAACAAATAAAAACAAATCTTTAAAAAGGAGGTGCTGATACCTGCCACAACATAACCGAATATTGAGGACATCATGCTAAGTAAAAGAAGCCAGACACAAAGACAAACACTACATGATTTTGCTTATGTGAGGTCCCAAGACTGGTCAACTTCTAGACACAGAACTAGAACGATGGTGACCAAGGCTGTGGTGGGGGGAAGAGAGTTGCTGCTGCTTAATGCATATATGAAAATATTTTGGAGATCTGTTCCACAATGATGAGAATTCATGCAACTGAACTGTACATTTTAAAATAGGATGGTAAATGTCATGTATATGTTTTCTCAACCATAATTGAAAAAATAAAATAAGGGCTTCCCTGGTGCCGCAATGGGTTAAGTCTCAGCAGCCACTGCAGCACAAGTTCGATCCCCGGCCAATTAGCTTCCCACATGGCGCAACAGACCTCTCCTTTCTCACTCCCTGCTCCCCTCAGCAGTGTACTTCAGTCGATCTGCCTGTTCTGCTCCCCACTCTGTCTCTAGTGAATCCTCTCACCACTCCACACCTCTGGCCGTCACCCCAGTTCTTGTGTGCATAAATAAATAAATCTTTAAAAAAAAAGAAAAAACTAGGCCAAAGGCAGGAGAAGGCCACTCTCCACTGTTTCACAGGCTTGAAGTTACTATACTAACCTTGGCAGGCTCCAACAGAGTCCATGATAGCCCTCTGTGGATTGCATCAGCTCATGTGTAAACACATATGTTACACCCATGGCAAGAGGCAGGCAGAGGTGCAAGAGACACACAGGGCCTGGAGCCCAAGAACAAAGGGGGTGCTGGCACCAAGCCCTTTGTCTGCTAGCTGAGAGCCCTGGCAGACAGAATTGGTCTCAGACCACCGTTCCAATCCCAGCTCTGCCCCTTACTAGCTGAGTAATGTAAGCAAGTTACTTAACTTCTCTGTGCCTCCATTTCTCCATCTCTAAAATGAAAAAAATGGTATTGGGGCCTCCCTGGTGGTGCAAGATGTTCAGTCTCAGCATGATTAAGCTGTCGGCAGTCACTGCAGCACAAGTTCGATCCCCAGCCAGGGAGCTGACCCACTTGGCGCAGCAGACGTCTCTGTCTCACCCGCTGCTCCCCTCAGCAGTGTATTTTCATAGATCTGCCTGTCTCTGGTGAATCCTCTCACTTCCCCCCCCCCCCGCCCCCCCACCCCCGGCCACAACTCTGTCCTATACCCTAGTTCTTGCATGCATAAATAAAATAAACTAAATCTTTAAAAAAAAGAAAAAAAAAAACAGTCTAAGTTTCAAGAAACTGAGACCAGAGCATGCCACTTCCTAGTAGAGTTTGATTTGTAACTGTGTAAGTACCTAGAAGCTGAAGGAAAGTGTTGGCTCTCTGGGCTGGGCTGCCAGGGAAAATACAGGAAACCCAGTTAAAATTTGAACTTCAAATAAACATAAAAATTTTTAGGACAAGTATGTCCCAAATATACTAAAAAAATTATCCATTGCTTACCCAAAACCCAAATATAACTGGGCATCCTACATTTTTCTTTGCTAAATCTGGCATTCCTGCCCCGGGATGGAAATAAACCCATTCTAAAGCCTGTGTCCTGGTCCTGACTCTCCCCTCACTAGCCACACCCCATTTGTCATCTAGCATTGTTAACTCTGGGACCCAGATGAATCACTGGTGCTACTTTGTGATTAACGATCACCTCCCCATCCCCCAGATGGAGACAAATGGAAAAATCCCATATTTCTTCATTTTGTTGAAGGTCACTGGAGCTGCCTTTTTTTAATGTTAGCTTCTTTCTTTTTTTCTGAAATCACCTCTTTTATTTTTTTTCTTCCTTTGAGATTCATTAACACCATGATGGGAAGGAATTCATTCCCTTCATTGCTGTAATAAAGAGAGAGGGAGGAAAATAAAACAATACCGGCATAATGAAGTATCTGAAGAACCTGGGTCTTCACAGTGGGGCCAGCATGTCACAGGCCGATGTGACAACTCTTTGGGAGTCTTTAGCTTCCACCCAAAATCTTCCAAGCTTCAGGTGAGCAGCAGTGAGCCAAGCGGGTGCCCAACCATCACCTATAGAAAAGGAACGAACAATCGGCAACCAGGTCGGACACTGGGAAAATCAAAGGCAATCCTCAGGACCCTCCCCTCACCCACAAAGCATGCAAACTCATTTCATGCCCCAGCATCTGCCCACTGTTCCAGAAAGGTACACCTATTCATCTCTCTCAAAAATATTTATGGAGAGAAATTATCAGCAAGAGAAAACAAACTCTCCAGCAAGATACTGCCCTTTGCGGAAGGAATATCTATTTTCATGGAAGCATTGACAACGGGGATGGTGCCTGAGAGAATTGGGAGGAGCCCGTCTTTACAAAAATCCCCAAGCAGGGAGATTCTGCCACCTCTGTGCCTGCCCATATGACTCTGGCTGAGAGATATGGTTACAATGAAGTTTCTGAGATGAAAGGGAAATGGGAGGAGGCTTCCTTTTCTTGTTGATATGCTCAGAGCTTGCTCAGGTTCCCAGGCCAGAAGACATGAAACAAAATGTAATAACTGAAAGAAATGACCCTCCACAACCCCATCTCAGCTGCCTCAGGCAGGAGGGATTTATTCATCAGGTCCATAGACACAGGACTGAAGAGATAACGAACTTTTCAAGAGCCTTGAAAAATATTTGCACACCACAAATATTCCTGTTAACTCCAAGATACAAAATGAAAACTCCAACCTTGAAATTTAAATGTCCACAAGATACAGTATTATGTCAACTCCATAAGGTGTTCAATTTGGTATCCATAAAGAAGTTTATTGTGTTTGAAAATAATCATGGGGGTTTTTTTGTGTTTTTTTTTTAACATACAAGCTGGGGTACAGGCCAGAGGCGTGGGGCGGCGAGAGGGTTCACCAGAGACAGATTGGGGAGCAGTACAGGCAGATCAGAAGTACACTGCTGAGGGGAGCAGCGGGTGAGGCAGGAGAGTCTGCCCCACCATGTGGGATTCTCCCCAGCTGGGCGTCGAACTCGCGTTGTCACTGCCGACAGCTCCACAGCGCAGCGCTCAACCACTGCGCCACCGGGGAGGCCCAATCATGGATTTCTTCACTTCAAGGAATTTCTAACTAAGTGATTCCTAACTTAAAATGACTTTTGAGCAATCTCAGCCACTGAAAATGTAACTTGCCAAAATAATTTTTAAAGTACAATTCTAAAAATGCATTCAAGACTATTTTAAAGCAAACATAATTGCATGTACAGTGGGATGTGGGGCTTTTCCACATGAGCTATGGCGTGGGTAGCACATCCAAATGGTGGACTAATTAGTTCCTTCAAATATCTTTGAATGACCCTGGCCCCATGGATCACGGCTGTTTAAAAGTTTTAAAAAGGGGGCCTCCCTGGTGGTGCAGGGGTTAAAGTCTCAGCGTTATCAAGCTATCACCAGCCACTGTGGAACAAGTTCGATCCCAGGCCAGGGAGCTGACCCACATGGCGCTGCAGAACTGTCCTGTCTCGCTTGCTGCTCCCCTCAGCAGTGTATCTCAGTAGATCTGCCTGTTCTGCTCCTCACTCTGTCTCTGGTGAATCCTCTCACCACCCCACAACTCTGCCCTGCACCCTAGTTCTTGTATGCATAAATAAAATAAATCTTTTTAAAAAAATTTTAAAGAGGCAGGTGTGCACAAAGGAGGTAATGAAGAAATAAATGTCTCTGAAGCCAAATGAACTGCTTTGTTCACGTAACTCCAGAGACTGATTAAGCTGGACGGATCTTGGACCATGGTGGAGTACAGTGCAAATGTTATAGGGTGGCCCCGATATAAATGGGGTGCCTGTCTGTGGGTTCCCACCCATGCACTTAAAAGGGACTTGTAAGACTCAACTGCAGACACACACAATAAAATTAATAAAAGGGGTTATTTACAAAAGGGAAAGGAAAAAAAGATAAAGAATAAATTGGTGAATGCATCCTACCAGTTCCACAGAGCTGAAATATTCATGGCACACTTGAAAAACTGGCAAATCTACAACCACAAGCAATCGCCCCCCCTCCAAGCTCACAGGTCTGGTATTTTAAATCCCAAAACCATTTCTTAACTCCACCCGCAGTCCTCAGCATCCTTCTTTCGGTGATGATGGCATTCTGGGATTCGTAGTCCTAGGTGTCTTGGATCTCTCTGGCTTGAGGTGGGGGTGGGGTCCTGGAACATTCCCTTTCCTGAGGACCACCCTCTTACACAAAGACAGGGGTGGTCTTTGAGTCTCCAGTCATCAATATTCTTTATATAAAACGAGAAACCCAAAGCTCAGAGAGGTCATCCTCTAGGTCACAAAGCAGAAGTGAAACCAGGCGGGGGATGGACACAGGGGTCTAGGCCCTTCATGGTCGCCAACTGAAAGTGGGGCGGACAGGGCACAAACTGCCCAGGCTCTGAGGAAAGAGCTACCAAAAAGCCCCAAAAGGCCAAAGGGCCACAAACAACAAACGACAGTGCCTGATAAGAGGACAGGTCACTGACTGTGGGTTCTCACCCACATGCACAATTGCAATGGACCGCAGGCTACAGGAACAACAACAACAAACATGGGGTTTATTTTACAAACAGAGCTTAATGCCCATCCACAAGGGGTGGGCTATCTCACCCAGAATCACCACTGGTCACCAGGAGTGCTGGGCTGCACTAGCCAGTAGTTGGCCCCTCGCCAACAAACAGCTCTTTGAGACACCAGGCCCAGGGCCTTTGGTGCTACTTTCAGGCAACATCAGAGACAGGACCAGAGGCCCAGGCTCCGACAGAGTCCTCCGGCTGCTTTTCCCTCCTCGAAGGGCAGCTGCTGGATGCTTCTTTTCCTCCCCAAAGGCCATGAACTGAGTCTTCCTCTTCTGTCTTCGGAGTCTGGAATCATCTTCTTTCTTCTGCAGGAAGCCGGCGCCGTTGTCATTGTCTTCATCTTCTGGGGTCTTCCTTCTCTCTGGGGGTCTCCCCCTCTGTGGGGCTGGTCTCTCCTCCCTCCTGCTTCCTTCTCTCCTCTCTGCTTCTCTCCCGGGCTCTCTGCTCTTCTGCTCTGCTTCTCTCCTGCTTCTCAGGGGCTCGCTTTTTCTCTGGGGCTTGCTCTTTCTCTGAGGCTTCCTTTTTCTCTGGGGCTTGCTACCCCCACCTCCCTCCAACCCTGACTTATATTATCTTTCCAGGTGCTTCTCCCATAAGTCTGATTGGCACTACTGACTTGTGGGGAAAGAGGCCGCCTGCAGGAAACACAATTGTTACTTTAAAGGTCCATTAACCACAATAACCATTAACCTCTGTTTGGGCAGAGGAAGGGTGAAGGAAATGCACTTGCTACATTAAAGATCACCTACCACAACAGACTTGTTTGGAGCAGCAAGGTAAACAAGATCCCACTGCTCCTGCTGGCTCCCATTGCTGAGGGAGCTGCGCAGTAACAGAAGCATCACCAGGTGTCACCAACATAGGGTTGAGGACCTACAAGCATAAACATCGGTCTCTAAGTCTCCTACCTCCCAGCCTTTGGCCTACACCAGGTCTTGGCTTCCTGTTTCCCTCAGCAAGGACTAGAGGCACCCCTTTGTCCTTAGCAAAATATCTAGATCTCTTCAAGTTCGCTCACTGCTTTGATTTCGGAGGATCCAGCTCATATTCTCAAATGCCTGATGATGTCCACCATCCATTTGTCTATCCCTTGGCTTCCCCAACCTTGTTCCCAGGCACCTGACTTGCCAGGCTTTCTGACAGGAGACCCATCTTATCCTGTGCAAGTCACCTTGATCAAGATCTCCTTTCCAGTCAGGCACACCTAGCTGGCTGATGCAGCCACCACAGCTGCAGCCTGATACCTGGACAGTGCCCTCTGCCACCCCCTTGTGGCTACTAGGAAAGGTGCACTGACTGGGACTAAGGTTCCACCATGTGCCAAGCATATTTGAGCCAGCCTGATCATTCTTTTTGGAAAGGCGTCTTTATTCCTGGATGGTTGGTACCTGGACAGCATTCCTCTCCTCCACTCTTACTCCTCCAGTTAATAACCCATGGCAATTTCAGCTTTCCCATTAAGCAATCAGTCTATCAACTCTTAAGAACTAATTGAATACCTATTAATGATGATAAACATGGGCATAGGGGATGCAGAGGGTGTAAGATGTAGTCTGTGACCTTGAGGCATTCACAGTCAACAAGTGGAGTGAAAACATACCAAAAAATTTTTAAATAATTTGCTGCTGTTCAATAGTTTGGTGCCAAGAACTTCAAGAATTCAGAAATGGGGTGATGTTGTTAGGGAAGCTCCTGAAGCAGAGACAAACCAGTGTTTGGAAAACAGGAACTATTTTTAAAACAGAAGCGTAAAGGCAAATCTCTCCTACATGTCTCTTTTACTCTCACTACCGCGCTGCTTCTCACACCAGCCGTGTGGGTTTCCCTCACACTATGCGATACCAGCTGGGTATCTGACAACATAACTCAATTCTGACGCTGTATTACATCCCACATCTTAAAGACACGCAAGAATGCCCACCCCTCGCTCCAGATACCCATTGCAAGTCCAAATGACTTGTGCTTCTGACAAGACCAGTTATAACCCAGCAGTTTCCATGACCCCCTCAGATTTAATTTGCTAGAGCAGTTCACATAACTCAGGAGACTAAGATACAGTTTTTTATAAAAGGATACAACTCATCAACAGCCAGATGGAAGAGATGCTTAGGGCAAGGGATGGGGAAAGGGCAGAGCCCTTCCATACTTCTCCACAAACATGCCAGTCTCCCCACCTCTATGTGTTCACCAACCCTGAAGTTCTCTGAACCCCATTGTTTTGGGGTTTAATGGAGGTCTCGTTCTCTAGGCACAATTGATTAAATTATTGACCATTGGGGATTGATTCAACCTCCAGTGCCTCTTTCCTTCCTGGAGAGGCAAAGGAGGTTGAAAGTTACAGTCCTCTAATCACGTGGTTGGTTCCCCTGGCAACCAGCCCCTTCTACTGGGACTTTCCCAAAAATCATCTCATTAACATAAACTCAGGGGTGGTTGAAAGGGACTTGTTACGAATAACAAAAGACACCCATTTCACTTAATGCTCTTAACACCTAAGAAATTCCAAGGGTTTTAGGAGCTCCATGCAGAGAACACAATGCAGACCGAAGGTATTTTTCTTACTATAAATCACAATATCACAAGAAGGAAAGGAAGCAAAGACCTTAAGAAGGAGCAACGAATACAACATTTACGGCTAAGACAACATTTCTGAGATGAAAACTAAAATGAAGAAGTCCCTTCTTATTTTCTTTTCCCCTGGGTGCTCACTAGGATACCGGTTTGTTAGTCCCCCTTGCCCAGCAAGTACGGCACTCACTCTGGAAGGTCACATGACTCCCTTCTGCTACTCATCAGAACCCAACTTAAATTAGCTTAGGTCACAAAAAGAAAGTGATAGATTGAAAAAACTGATGCGGAGAATACCAGCCAAAGGTATGACCCAACCCCGGACTGACACATGTCACATTGTTAACAGCTCACCCTCTCCCTGTGTCACCAGCTCCAGCTGTTTCGCACTCTGTTCTCACCCTTTGAGGGCTTCCTTCTCTCCTACCATAGCTGGGCTTCCTGCAAAAGTCTTAGGCAAGAGCCTCCATGTAGCCAGGCAGAAGCCAGAGTTTTGCTCTTCTGGCAGTGTCGAATTTTAGGCTTAGGCAGACATGACATTTTGCAGAGGGAAAATCTCGGGCCTCAGGATTAGAGGCAGCTGTGATCATCCCTACTGGTTTCCTGCGTTCCTCCAAATTCCGATCTATAAAAGCTAGTGACAAAACAGGTGGCCTTCCTTGACCTTTGTTTGTCCATGATTTTGTGGGCAGCTAATTCCTTTTATTAAATTCCTTCCTACTTGAAATACCTCCAGCAGTTTTTTTAAATTATATGCACTTTTTATTAAAATAATATACCACCAGCCTTATGGACACAAGTTTTTAACTAAAATTTTTGAGCTAGGAGGAATCTTACATCACTTAGCATAAACCTCCATGTTTTTGACTTGGTGATCTAAACTTAGGATGTGCACAAAAGGAAAAGTCCTCAAGTGTAATATTCACACACAATTTCTTTGGTCTTTTTGGACTGGTTCTTGACCAGACACTACCCTCAGTGATCTATACATACATACCCCAGGGGTGCAGAAGGAGGAGGACTCTGTTACTCTAATAAGGAAGAATGTGTGAGTAGTCACACTTCCCCATGGCAAATAGTGGGAGGTGAGTCCAGGTAAGTAGGATGGGGGAAAAGTGATGAATAACATGGAACTCAGACATTGATGTTCTGACGAAGGAAACCAGTGAATACGATGGCAAGGGCCACATTTTAAGGGCAGACAATGGTGGCATGTGGGGGGAGATCAGCATATGGACTAGAGAAAGGAGGCAGTGACCACAGAGGAGCCCAAGTATGAGAGTAGTGTGAAAGGACAGCAGGGGCTGCACCTGGTCGAGGGGTATGTCTGAGTGAGGGGTACATCTGAGTGAAGAGTGCATCTGAGTGAGGGGTGCATCTGAGTGAGGGGTGCACCTAGAAGAAAAAGGATATTTCAGTATATCTTATTGAAGGACAATAATAACTGGTGTCATTTGTGGAGTGGTGATTAGTTACTTAGCAGGTAATTTGCTAGGTTCTGTATTTATATGGGTTATAATCCTGCAAGGCAGAGGTCATCTACATTTACAAAAGAGAAACTTCATTGTCAAATTCAAGAGCAACCAGCTAGAGACCACAGTTAGGATTTGAACTCCTGTTGCAGGTCAAATCCTGCACTCAGTCAAACAAGCTATACAGCCTCCCTTCAGACCTTGATTTCTTCTACTATTATTTTTTTTTAAGATTTATTTATGCACACAAGAACTGGGGTGTAGGCCAGCGGTTCAGGGTTAAGAGGATTCACCAGAGACAGAGTGGGGAGCAGAACAGGTGGATCCACTAAAATACACTGCTGATGGGAGAAGTGGGAGAGGCAGGAGAGGTGTGCTGGGCCATGTGGGAAGCTCCCTAACTGGAATGGAACTCAGGCCGAGGTGATAATAGCAGTGAGATTAACCCCTATGCCACCAGGGAGGCCCTTGATTTCTTCTAACTACACAAAAGGCCAACCTTGATCCTCACTGGCAAGAGGAGTAGAGGACAATTGAAAGGTCACTGCCTTTGTCCTTCTGACATAGAGTCCCAGAAGAAGACAATCTGAGGAAATAATCTTACAAATCCAAAACAACTGGCCTAGCCCCTTAAGAAAAGTCCATGTTATACAAGACCAAAAAAAAAAAAAAAAAAAGACTAGAATACCTTTCTAAATGAAGAGACTAAAGAGAGGAATGACAGCTAAATGCAGTGAGCCCAGATTGGATGAATCCCTCCTCCCTCCCCAACCCAGAAAACATGCTATTAAAGACATTTGGTAAGCAACTGGTACAATATAGCAGTTAATAAATAGCAATGTATTAATGTTAAACTCCCTGAGAGTGATCATTTTATTGTGATTTTGTGGAAGAATGCCCTTGTTCTTCGGAGGTGAGTTAAAATATGTAGGAGTAAATTAACATAACACTTCCAAGTAATTTTCAAAATCCATTAAACTGGCCACTGAAGGAAATTCACTCAGGAAAAATGAGAAGTACCATGAGCACAGTTGAGGCAACACGGTGTCCTGCAGAAACCCCTCACAGCCTCCCGCCTGCCTGAGATGCAGGCTGCTGCCCTATAGGGCACGGGACTAATCGGGACTAAAGCCAGAAACGCCTCCACCCACAACCTGCTAGCTCAGGCCACACATTGGATCCCAGAGACTCACCAGAATTTCTCAAAGTGGGTCCACTGGCCCCCCTGAGCAGAATCATCTGTGGTTCATGTAAAAATGCAGACTCCCAAACCCCACTGGGAGTTGAGTGGCTTCTCTGCAGTAGTGTTGAGAATGAATATTCAAACAGGCCTTTCTAGGTGATTTGGAGACACACAGAATCACCTAGAAGTTGGAGGGCCCATGACACAAGCCTGGATGGGCTGTTTTATAGCCCAAGTAGTTCTTGTGGCGAGAGGCAAATTGGAGAAGTGAGTTCTTGTGGCGAGAGGCAAATAACAACATTAAGAGGTTAGACTCGCTGCAAAAATGTCCTCTAATGGAGCAGATGGAAATACAAATCCAGTTGTACATAATGATAAAAGCAGGAGACTTAGCAAGTTCTGCTAGCATCAGACTCAAAGTGTATAAAGGAAGCGCTGCCCCAGCCATGGAAGTGAGGAGAGCCGCTGCCTAGAGCCCATGTATCCATCTGTACCTCAGGACTCAGGTGGGGCTGGAGGCCCAGCGGAAGGGGCCCTTCCACTCACACTGACACTGGGGAGCTGCAAAAACCAACAGTTCCCTCCCTCGGACGCGTGCAATCTATGGCAATTCTACTGCGTCTTGTAAACTCCCTGCATGCTAATGACGACAGGCTCTCTTAGATTCCGCCCTGGATCTGCCCCCTCCAAGCTGTGCCCATTAGACCAGTCTCTGGAGATGGTCACTCTCGGAGGCCCCCAGGGTAAAGGTCACCTGGTTACCCTGTGGCCAGGGAGGGCTTGTTAGTGGACATTCAGTTAGAAGTGACGGTACTCTCTTTAACAGCCCAAGAGATCAGACTGTCCGCAGCAGAAGTTGCCTTCTGAAAATCCTCTATTCCAAACCAGCTCCTGGCAGGCATCTATCCACAGGGTCTGAGTTATTTTGGGAGACTCAACAACCTGCACTCAGCCCTAGGGAGGGAAGTAAGGACAGACAATTGGGCAGTCTCCACCCCAAGCTGAGACAGACGACAGAAGGCCATTTGCAACTTTAACTCCTTCCTGGCTCTGGCAAAAAACGGAGACATCCCACTTAGGAAAGCCTCAGATGGCAGCATGGTAACCATTTTGACTCAAGAAAAAAAGATAACAAAGTGTAGGGGGAGAAAATTATGCAAGGAAAGTGGCTTTAAAAAATGGTCTTTAAATATTACAGCCAAGAGAAGATGGAAATTGCATCAGAAGAACATTTTTTGGGTGCAGTTTAACATTGAAGAAATAAATCGCTTTCCCAACTGTAGGGCTTAAAGTTATATTTCATTTCTCAAAAACTCCAGAGTTTATTATGGAAATGAAGAGAATCAGATTAAACTCTTCAGATTTATCATTTTTTTACTCACTAACATGCTAAGTCATTCACAGGTTGGTATAATCTTGGTGGTTTATGCTTCTTTTTCCACTGTTGTTCTGTAGTATGAGAAGGGTGGGGGGGTTGGGGGGTGTCGGGGAAGGGGACCAGTCTATGGAACACCTGCATTGCACAGGTGAGCAGCTCTGTGGGCGGAAGGGAGAGAGGCAGGCAGCCAGGAGGAGTGTCTGCAGTGATTCCAGATGGTGGATGCCGAGTGCCTTTTGCATGTGCAAGGTGTGTGGTTCCTCAGAGGTAAGATGTAAAGAGCCTGGGGTGATAATTCACACTTAAATGATGATTTGGTGGATCTCTACTGGATTCAATTCTGCACACAGCCTCAGGGTCTAGCAATTGGCAGTCACCAAAAGAATCCTAAGGATGGACAGATATGAATAATGCACAGCCCCTGCTGCCTGCCCTCCAGATGTCTCTCAAGGACACGCGGGTCATACATCCTGGGCACCTGGCATCCCTGAAACCAATCAACCTGTGAGTATGAACTGGGTGGTGCTAGGGGGCTCATGCTGCAATCTCCCTCCAGTGCAGAAAACATTGTTGTTCTTTGCTGGCCACTTGCTTCTTAACGCAAAACAAATCAAGGCTAAAAGAAACAGCCTTCCTTTTCTGCCTCTGACAGCCATCTCCTCCAGTTTTGGCCTCAGCTCTGGCCTGCTCTGATGCTAGTTCCCTACAAATACAGTGCCTGACCCCACCCCACAAGTTCAGGAGATGCCCCAGGACCTGATTCTCAGTGCCCCCAGCCTCTCTGGGACCTGACCTACTGCCCTCCTTGACCCTGCCAGTTCCTTTCTGACCTCTGGGCTATAAGCCCCTTCTGCTGGCCTGAGCCCACCTCACCCAGCATTTTATGACTTCAGAACCCTTGTGACTCTTACTGGCTTAACTTGTTGTATTGTCATTAAGTGCCAGGTGCCACTGGTGGCCTTCAAGATGGCCACTAGACTGGTGTTTGGGACTGAAAAAGCCACTGCACACAGTGGGTCTACAACCTCCATAATTTATGCCCAATTGTGGCAGGCTCTTTCACCATTGAGATGCATCACTGCAAGGCTGTTCAACTCATTTGCTTTTCTAACACCCACTTGTAGATAAGGCCCCAAAGAACTGAGACCCATTGTCATCAAGGGAACATCCATATACTCTGCATGCTGGCTCTCAGACTTTACAGCAGAATCAGCAAACCAGAGGGGTAATTCTCACAGGGGCTCAGGGGAAGATGGTGAGGAGAGGCTGATGAGGCCATGAACCTCACTCTGCGAACCCCTGCTCTAGTCCAGTGGTTTTCAAACTTGGCTGCCCATTAGTAAATTTAAAAAAAAAAGTGCATGAATCCACCCTCCCCAGAAATTCAGATTTAATATCTGTACTACAGACTGGTCACTATTTGTTATGTAAGCTTTGTAGGTGATCCTAACCTTCATCTGGGGTTGAGGACCTCTGTTCTTTATTTCATCAGCAGAGGCAGGGCTAGGGTCCAGAGTCCTCTTTATCCCCCGCCAGGAGCTATGAATGATATCACCAGATAAAATATAAGAATCCCAACTAAATTTGAGTTTCAGATGAACAAGGAATCACATTTTAGTATGAGTAGGTTCCATGAGTTGCATGGATGCTTTTGTTTCTTCTAAATCTGACAGCCATCCCCATGGACATTTGCATAACACAGAATGAGAGGCAATGGACAGAGTAACTCTGAGGCCCCAAAGACCACACAGGAAATCTGTGGATTTCCTGGATAAGAACCCAGGATAAGACTCGGGAGTCTAGACCTGAGTCCAGAACTCTCTCTTTTCCTTCTATTACACTAAACTGCGCTAAAGACACCGACATCTTCCTCTTGTCAAGGGATTATTGTAGTTGGCTGGAGATGACTTCAAAGAGGTCAGTATGATTTATGTCCTTTCTGCTCCCCCCCCAGTCCCCCCCACCCCCAATGCTCATCCTCACCTCTTTCCACTGCAGCAGATATCACAGAGGCTGTACTGGGGGCTGGCCATTCTCAGAGCTATATCGTTAATGGCCACCTCAGGGGGAAGTGGTGCCGGCAGAGATGGCTGCAAGCAGGAGCCCATAATTGGGCAATACAAGGACAAGTGGGATTTGGTGCAGGCAAACTACAGGCAAAGCATGTTGGAAGAGGCCCACTTAATTTGCAGAGACACTTGGAATTAGTTGTAAATTCTCTGGGAAGAGATCAAGGCAGCGGCATAAACAGCTCAATTAAACTGTCGTCTCAATGCTCAATGTGCAGTAATGGTCAAAACACAGCCTTTAATCTAGATAGAGAGGATTATCTTTCGACCCATAATGAGATTCCTAAGATCAGTTGCACCTGAAGTGTAGAGAACAGCAGAGCTGGCTTAGCGACCCACCAACAGGCTCACATGTCAGCAGAGGCCACCTGGATGCCACAACTTTCCTGGACCCTCCCTCTGGGTGCTAGAAGACAGAACAAATCTCCTGTTTCCTCTGCTTCAGGGTTCTAGGAACAGAACCCCAGAAAGAATCTGCTTCAGCAAGACAAGTCTGATCTGCCCCACCTCCAGACCAAAGCTAACAGCCACAGGCACCAGGTCCAAACTAGAGAGCCTCTGCCGTTCCCCCTTCACCGTCAACCACTCACAGCACTCATTCTTTCGACAAATACTTATTGTGTGACTACTAGGTGTCAGGCACTGTTCTGACACTGGAGATATACAGTGAACAAAGAACAAAGACCCCTTTCCTGTGGTGGAGCAAGACAAAGAATAAACAAGAAAAATCAGTAAAATATGCAGCATGTCAAAAGGGGATGAGCCATAATCAGAAAAATAAAGTTGGGAAGGATAGGAAGTATTGAGTAGAGATGACAACTCTAGATATGGTGCCCTGGGAAGCCTCCCTGAGCAGGTGACATTTAAATAAGGACCTGGAGGGAAAGGTAGGCCATGCAGGTTACTGTGGGCCTTCCAGGCAGAGGAGGCCACAATACCAAGGCACAAGGAAGAGCAAAGAGGCAGCCTGGCTGGAGTAGAGAGGACAGAAGATGAAGTTGTGAATTTAAGGGGACCAGGCCATATAAGGTTGTATGGGCCACCAGATGGATTTGGGAGTTTACCATTAGGGATGTGGGGCTACAATGTGGGATTTGAGTGGCAGAGGAACATAGGCTCCATTTAAACAGGTTCACTGTCTATAGTGTTGAGACAGAAGCAGAGAAATGAATAACACATGCCTGCAATGATCCAGGCAAGAGATGAAAAAGTGTGGGACCAGGGTGGAAGCAGTGAAAGTGGTGAGAGGTGGTAGGGGCTGCATATTCCTTGGTGATGGATTGGATGGAGTAGGGATAAAAGAAGGCATCGAGGATGACTGGTGGTTTTGCTTAGGGTCTTCACTGAGCACTGACTCCCAGATCTCTGTCTCTAGCCCGGTCCCCTGCTCTGAACTTCACATCCGCTCGTACATGACAGCTAGTACCAAGTCAAACATCTTCCCCCTCCTAATGCTCCTTTCTCTTTCCTCCAACATTATTTCTCACTAGGAATGGTCTGGGCTTTATGTACCAGGCAGTCCAAAATCAACAGACCTGAGAGTTTTGCAGAGTCCACCTCAAAGATGGCTTCTTCCACTATCCCAACAGTGTTCATTCATTCTACTAAAGGATATTGAAAGCTTTCTGTGCACGAGGTACAGGTCTGGTCACTACTGTGTGGTCTGTAACATTCCTTTAACTGCTCGCCCTAGTTTTCGTCTCTCCCCATGAAATGCATCCCCCACACTGCTTCCCAAATGATCTCCATAGAATGCAGAAATAATTAGGTCATTTCCTTGCTCAAAGACCTCTAGTCACTTCCTGTAACTTATATAAAGTTCCATTCCCCCTAGTTTAATATTGAAGACTCCTCTTATGGGGCACAGCCCATCTTTCTACCTTTACCCACCATTTCATTTCCTCACAAGCTCTCGGCTATTCACACTCCTCCACTCAAACCAGATGTTACTGCTTTGATGCCTTTACTTACATTGTTCCCTCTGCCAGAAATTTTCTTGCCTGCATTCCCCACATCCAAATGCTACTTATTCTTCAAGGCCCAGCCCAGATATCAACTTCTCTAAGAAACCTTCCATAACCTACCTTCTTCGGAATTCTCTTCCCTTCCCCAAGGCCCCCCGTCTCTGGTCCTGTCCTATCCTTCCCTTGGCTTGCCTTGCGCGTCATTGCTGAGGGTCAGAACTGCTACAGGAATCATCTCTGCATGCCCTGGGTGTGGCGCACAGCAAGTATTGACATTGACACTTGATGGACTGAACCAAAAGTAGATAAGTCTGTTGGGGTGGTGGCACCATTTCCCCAGCCCTCCAGCAGCGGTATAGCCAACCTCCCAATACTAGAAGGCAGTGCAGAGAAAGAGCTGCCATGTCCTTGCCCTGAACAGCACTCGGTCTATAATGAGTTGAGTTAGGGCAGATCAAAAACAGCATGATGCCCAGTGCTTCCAATAAGAAAATGGGAATCAAGGCCAGGAATGATGGGCCCAATATTGGGTTTGTGATGTTAAGAGACCGGGTATGGATCCTACATCTGCCCCTTGACTTAGACTTGTCCCTTCGCTAGTCCCTGTTTTCTCCCTGTAAACTGAGGTTCTGGCTCTCTAAAAAAGTCTGTCTAGCGGTGAGTCTTTGTGGTGTTCTGATCCTCTTTCTACAAGTCCATGACTCCTCAAACCATTCGACACACTGCTTCTCTGACATCATCCTCAGGAAACTTTTCTGTTTCTTTTCAGAATGATTGCTTCTGACTCTGAGTCTTATAAGGTGTGTCTCTACTCGTTCCCAAAGGAAAACACCTATGTGTTTTTTGCCTGCTTGAAGTAAATACCACCTTTGGTCTGTTACCCATCTGTAAACTGGAAACAACACCAGATTGCAGGGATGCTGGGAGGGTTAATTATACACAGAGCGTGTAGAGGTTGAACAGATACACAAGTGCTCTGGAAGTTCTTGGCATAGTACTATAGCATTACAATAATTCAGGCTTGCAAATTATACACCAGTAGAAGCATCACATGGAAGAGCGGGTTTGACCCCATGGCCTACTGAGAGTAAAATGGAAAAAACAAGTTGTGAAATTTAACTTCTCTTCCTAAACCTTTGGAAAAGGCAGGGATAACTTCCATGTGGGACCCACGCGCAAGGAACAAGTTTCGAGATCCTGGAAAGGTCTTTCTTATCCGGATGACCTGGTCTGCTGCCAGACTGTGGTTGCTCCTCCTTCCTGAGCCTTGAAGCAGAGATGGGATGGAGGGAGCCAAGGAGGGTTTGTGGTTAGTTGAAAGGTGGGGCTTACAATGAGGATGTCCTTGCCTTTCAGGTTTTCTATTTGGGCTTCCCTACTTCAGGATAATTAAGTGCTTATGTAGCAGAGGAGTGATTTAAAGGGTAATTTGAGATATTTAAGTCTAGGGATACCCAAAATAAACATCTTAGCCCAGGACAACTTTTAGGTCCTCCCACCATTTGCCAAATAACACACACACACACACACACACACACACACACACACACCAGATTATTAGATTATTTCTTGTGAAATGCTAAATAAGTAGATTTCAGACAATGAGAGGCTATGTAGCTGGTGATGGTGTTTGTGGTTGTGGGGCTTATGTACTGGGTTTGGAAAATTCAACTAGTGGAGAAGGACAGCCCTGATGACCAAAGGGAGAAAAGCAAATAGCTACATCCTGAAGTACAATTTGTCATCACTTTCACTGCGTCTCTATGAGTGGCTGAGTGGACAACGCATCAACTTCCAAGTGAGACCTGCGTTGGAGACCTATTTCTGCCACTTTCCCACTGCAGACACAGGCAAAGGAAGAAGCTGTAGCTCTGGGCCTCCTTGTACTAGGGTCTCATGCCTGACCTCTACTCTGCCACCCAGGATGGTGGCATGGCCAAAACTGCTTCTGACCTTGTGTCTGCTCTAAGTCACAGCTTTTCAACCGGTTGCAGAAAAAATAGACTCACTCAAAGCCATCTATACATAATATACAGGTAGCAAGTGGAGATTATTAATGATTTGGGCTATTGCCCTAGCATATCAACATTCTTTGGGAATTTGGCAGATTTCAGATCTCAGTTCTCACGCCTTTAAGTCATCTGCCCAGCCACATTCAAACAAGCACTGGCTTAGTGGCAGCTACCTCATTTCCAGATGCTCTTGTGTTCAGTGGGGCACATTATAATCCCCCTGGGTGCAGACCCCAGGAAAAGCTACACTGAGAAAGCTGTTCTCTTCCCTTACCATCACTTTTCTTGTTTTTCGGTTAATAAGCAAAGGACAATATGAAGTTACAAAGAAGGGACTATTAGCAATGCCATTGTTAAGGGGGGGTGTTGCCAGAGCAGGCAACTGACTCACAGGATTACCTGGGTAACTCCTTTGGGTCTCAATTTCTTCATCTGTAAAATGAAGATCCTGGTTTTACAAGGAGCCTTAACAGCTCCTACACCTGCAGGTGATGTCGTTGGAGTTGATGGGTTTGAGAGTGGGGTCCTTGGGTTCACTCTGGGAAAAGTTTCGACAGAGCTCCCCTTCGGCGGCGCGCTGCGAGTTTCTTCATGAGACAGACACTTAGTTACACTTGAAGAACAGGTTAATTAGAGAAAGGGACAGGGAAGTAAAAGACGCTTACACAGACACAAGTGGGCAGGAAGAGCTGCCCCTCTGTGGGGGCAGGTTTGCTAAGAGAGAGGCCTGCATGGTTGCAGGTAGGCAGGCAGCCTAGCAGAGGCACAGAACTGGTGAAAAGGACACCTGCATAGGCACAGGTGGGCAGGCCAGATGCTGCCCCGAATTCTTGCACAGATGGCATTGATAAAGCCTTTCAGTTGGGAGGGGCTCATCTTTGAGGATGGCTGTCTTACTGATTTTGAATAACTAACCAGAATTTGAAAGGAGACTGGAGATTCTGCAATGGGCTCAATCTCTTATCTTTACCTTCCGCCCAGCAGTCTGAAACCTGCCTGAGTCTGCTTTTGTGATCTAGGCATTGGTATAGCAGGGTTAATAGCAGTCTACCCCCATCTCCTTGTGTGAGTCAGGTTCTAACCTTATTTTAAGTTATAGTTCCTCCATCATCAGGTATTCAGCATTTCCACAGCCAGCCCCGCCAGGCTGGCAGTGAACAGGGTTAAAGTCACGACTTTCTTAGAGGTGAAAAGGTAAGCAAACACGCCGACCTCCCCACAGTCTAGCTCTCTGATTGGTGGCAGCCTGGACCCCGCCGCCTATCCTGGCGGCATCCGTCATCTGGATTGCTAATACACTCATTAGCATAAAGATTACACCAAAGATCTGGCACCCGGGGGATGAACCGGAGTCTCCGTCCCTTTAAGACGGGGATAAGCACCCTCTCCCTAAGGGTCTGGGCACCGCGTTTTCTCCACTAGGACCAAGCTGTAAACTAGAAAGGTCGCGCCTAGACCCACTCCCGCACCCCACCCCTAACGGTGGGTATCCTTGGAATGCTCAGCGCGCGGCTGCGCCGGGGAGCGGACGGGTTTAGCTACTGAATGCTGCAGGCTCTGGCGGGCAATCTCTCGCCCTAGGAGGTGGCGGGCTGCGCCACGGGACCTCGGCGCCCTCAGGCACAGCCCGGGGGCTGGCGCCGAGGCCGCCGCGGGAGGTGGCGCGTGCTGATGGGTAGAGGTGCGCCCGCAGGGCACCCGGCGCTAGGGGGGCGGGGCTTGGGTCGAGGTCTGGCGTTCTGACTCTTGGTGTGGGCGGGGCAGGGCGGGCTAGGGGCGGGGCGCGCGCAGACCCAGGGAGGGCGGGGCCGCGGCGCGGGGCGGGCTCTGGCGGCCCGAGTGTCACACACGCGGCGGTTCGGGAGGCGGCGGCAGCGGCAGCGGCAGCGGCAGCTGCAGGCGCCGCCGGGACGGGCACGGGCGCGCGGGCTCCGGCGGGCGCCAGCTGCCTTCTTCCGTCGCTCGCTTGCTCTTCTCGCCCTCTTGCTCGCCGGCTGCGGGGCCGGGATCGCCCCAGCGCTCTCGGGAAGGAAGAAGGGGGGCCTGGGGACGCTGATAAGTTCCCTCGGCAGCCGCGGATCCCGGCCGACGCGGAGGCTGCGGCTCCGACGGGGCAGGAGCGCGCTTCCCCGCGCAACGCACAGCCACCGCGTCCAAAGCGAGGGGCGCCCGGGCCTTTCGCTCTCCGCGGGACCGCGGGCTGGGATCCCATGATACGCGCCCGCGAGGGGCGCGAGATCCGAAGCCCGGGCAGCGCGCGGCGGAGGCGGAGGGCGGTGCTGCAGCTGCCGGAGCCCGCGTGCGGCCGGCAGGAGGCGGCGGAGAGAACTTGAACTTGGCGTCGGGAGCGGGCGCCCCGGACGCCCCCCGCCGGGGCCGGGGCGCCGAGGGACCTGGGCGGCAGCGCTGCCCCCCGAATGGCCGCGGCGGCGGACCGGGCTTCCGCGCCGCCGCCCTAGGCGGCCTCTCGCCATGGCCAAGTGGCTGAACAAGTACTTCAGCTTGGGCAACAGCAAGACCAAGAGCCCCCCGCAGCCGCCGCGCCCCGACTACCGCGAGCAGCGGCGCCGAGGCGAGCGGCCCTCGCAGCCCCCCCAGGCCGTGCCTCAGGCCTCCGCGGCAGCCTCGGCGTCCTGCGGTCCAGCCACAGCCTCCTGCTTCTCAGCTTCGTCGGGATCGCTGCCCGACGACAGCGGCAGCACGAGCGACCTCATTCGAGCGTACCGCGCACAGAAGGAACGCGACTTCGAAGACCCCTACAACGGACCCGGCTCATCTCTGCGCAAATTGCGCGCCATGTGCCGCCTGGACTACTGCGGCGGCGGTGGGGAACCCGGCGGGGGTCAGCGCGCCTTCTCGGCCTCGTCCGCGTCGGGCGCCGCGGGCTGCTGCTGTGCCTCCTCCGGTGCTGGCGCCGCCGCCTCCTCCTCGTCTTCGTCCGGCTCCCCGCACCTGTACCGCAGTAGTAGCGAGCGGCGGCCAGCCACGCCAGCAGAGGTGCGGTACATCTCCCCCAAGCACCGTCTCATCAAGGTGGAGAGCGCGTCGGGTAGTGCCGGGGACCCCCCGGGGGGCACCTGCTCGGGAGGTCGCACCTGGAGCCCAACCACCTGCGGGGGCAAGAAACTGCTCAACAAGTGTGCGGCTTCGGCTGCGGAGGAGAGCGGGGCAGGCAAGAAGGACAAGGTAAGGCGCCCCTTGACTTCACAAGGTTCCAGAGCCACTGTACACGCCGGGAAACTGGTTTCTGCGTCCCTGCATCAACTTTGGGCCAGGACCCTGGGATCTTTGTGCTCCTGTGCTCGTCCCATTCTGCCCCCTCCCACGCGCTTTCCCGGGGCTCACTGGCCTCCTGACATGTCTGTGGGTGCTGCTGTCCTCTCCAAGCGCACAGTCAGGTGTTTGACTCGCAAGTAGCCTGACAAGAGCGTCCCGCCCTGTTTGGCCCAAGGAGACATCTAGCCAGTCCTTCCGGCCCCTGAGGAGGCAGAGCTGTCACGGATTTGAAAGAGCCTTTACTTTTGTCTTTCCTCCACACGCTCCCCGCCCCCACTATGTGAGATGGGCAGCTGAGGTCCAGGGTTGAGAAGGGACTCGCCCGGTATTACACAGCTTTCTTGGTGGCAGATCCGGACCGACTGTCTCCAAACGCGTACATGTAAATCCCTCCAAACGCCCTGCCCTGTCCCACCCCCTCTCCCCTCATCCGCTCCAGCTTTCCAAACTGGCACTGGGAACCCCCACGGGTACCTTTCCAAGAGCACTCCACTTCGATCCCCTCAATTCCTCCCACATCGCCCTGGAGAAGGGCCCACCTATGGGGCCCGGTCTGGAAGGCAGCCCACCTCTGAAGTCTAAACCTTTTCCATCATGACTGCCGTACTGTCAGGGATCAGGGAGACTACTTTGTGACAACCCTCCGCCCTAATTTTATCGGGCCATCTTGACATCCCCCCCACACCCCTTTGAAGCTAGCTAGTTAATTACAGTCAGACTGGGCCCTTTCCTCCCCTTTCACACTCCTTTGCGGCCCTCCCTTCCCCTATAAAATAATGCTTGTTCTGCTTCGGGTGGAGGGCAGTGTTTTGATTACATATGAGGCCTGTGCTGACTGTCAGGCTGCTGCCCCTCTTCTTCTTCCCGTCACCTTCTCCCAAAGGTAAACTTTTTTGCCCAGGCCAGGCCGGGGACTCTGATAAAACTAATAGGAAAACTGAGTTCCTTTTTAGAACTGGATGTCCAGACAGGAGGGAGCTAGGCTTCTACCTGCCAGCTGGTGCTTGGAAAGGGACTTTTTTGTTTTCCAGGTGGGAGGAGTCAGAGGATGGCTCTCCCTTAATTTTTCTGCCTGACTTCCTCTCCTCAGGTCCCAGGTCCCTTGAGGATCCTCTCCCCTGTGGGTGTGTTGCAGGCAGCTTGGGAAGTGGAAGGTCCCACCTCTCCCTGGGGCCAGTTTGGGAACACACCGGTGGTAGTGTGGACTCTGGGCTTCCTAAGCCCCCACGGTGCCACACCTACTTGACAAAGAACTGGGAGCTAGGTGGCCACTTAGTGCTGCCTTGGGGGAGGGGAAGAGTTCCCTGGCAGCCACCGCAGTCATAGGCTGGTGATTGATCTCTGAGGGAAACCCCAAAGAAGGTTCCTGCCTCCTTGTATACAGTCTAAGCTTGGTAGATGCTAGCCTGGGAGAAGGTGAAGAAAGTGTCAGGAAGGCTTAGGCCTGGCTGGCTGGGAACACTCACAGCCAGTGGTGTTGAACTGCCTTGGTCCTTCCCCCCTTGTTATTTACTTATAATGCCCTGGGGGCGGGGGCAAGTCTTAATTTCTCTCCTGCTGTTCAGATTTCTGCCTGCTCACTAAATGTCTACCTGTATGGCTTTCAAAACTTTAGTGAACATTTTTTCCTAATTACAATTAAGACTATCTCAAATCTTGAGGAATAAAGTCTTTTATAGCTGGAATATCAAGTGTGGTAAAGACTTGGCTTCATTTTTACCATCAAGCACTTCTGGGTCTTAGCTGCTCTCCCTGCTGGGTGCTGAGCGGCCCCCTTGTTGAATGCTGTGCTGGTACCTCGGTGGGCCTTTGTGTTATAGGAAGCCTGGAGGGGGCTGGCCCCAAGGGTGCCTTGTGGGTGGAGCACACCTGGGGGGTGGTGCTGATGGTTGGCAGCAGAACAGAGCCTGTTGCTAAGAGAACTGCAGATAAAGCCCCTGTGACTGCATTAGAGCTGAGCAGGACCCCAGAGGGGCAGGAAGGACCTTGGAAGCTAAGCACAGTGAGGGCCAATGGTGAAGTTGCTCAATGATGTTAGCAGGTAGGATTTTTTTGGGAAAAGGTCTTTGGGAGCATTTCGTCTATAGGGTGAAAGTGACTTAGAACCCTTTGATCTTTCGAGAGGTTGTTCCATTCCCTGGGACTGAGGGGTTGCAGCTACCAGATGGTCTTTCTAAAGAAGCAGGGAGGGCCTCCCTGGTGGTGCAAGGGTTTATGTCTCAGCACTGTGAAACTATCCGTAGCCACTGCAGCACGAGTTCAATCCCCCTGTCAGTTCGCTGACCCTCACGGTGCAGCAGACCTCTCCTGTTTTGCCTTCTGCTCCCCTCAGCAGTGTATTTCAGTGGATCTGCCTGTTCTGCTCCCCAGTCTGTCTCTGGTGAATCTCATAACCAGCACCCCCCTCCTGTGCCCCCAGCTCTGTATGCATAAATAAATAAATCCTAAAAAAAGAAATAAAGAGGAGGGGAGGGAGGCAGCCAGGGAGGATCACAACATGCTGTGGTTCTTAAATCAGTACCTGGGGGGCTGCTTACAACAGGGTGCTGACACCATTCAGTCTTTCACAGTTGCTGATTCAACAAGCCGGGCGTGGGGCCTGAGAGTTTGCATTTCTCTACCAAGTTCCCAAGAGATCTTTTGCTGCAGATCCTGGGGGTAGTGGCTTCTTCTGAACTCTCCCTCTGGGTCTTCCAGGTAGAGCCCTTTGGGAGGCAAAAACTACAGATGTTCTCATCTCTGTCCTCTGTGTGGGGCTAGTTTCTAATCTAGAGACTTTAACACCCCTTATTTCTGGCCAGGCAGCCAGGAGGTAGCCTGATTTTCACATTATTTCCAACCGGATGGTGTTTGGAAGGCCAGGCTTTTTTTTTTTTTTTTTCTTTTTAAAAGTATTATTTTTTTTTTATTTATGCATTCAAGAACTGGGGTATAGGCCAGAGGTGCAGGGGGTGAGAGGAGTCACCAGAGACAGAACGGGTAGCAGAACAGGCAGATATACTGAAATACACTGCGGGGGGGAGCAGCAGGTGAGACAGGAGAGGTCTGCTGTGCCATGTGGGTGAGCTTCTTGGCCCTGCAATCAAACTCACGCCACAGAGGCTGGTGATAGCTTGATAGTGCTGAGACTTTAACCCCTGCGCCACCAGGGAGGCCTGGAAGGCCAGGCCTATTATAGATCCAGCCCTGGACACCGAAGGCCTGCTATCTGCTGCTCACCCATGGATCCAGGAAAACCTACTTCTAGCACCCCACTTCATCTCAGGCCCAGCTTCCTTTGATCAATTATTAGGGGCTATGGAATGCCCCCTGTGTGCCAAACTGTTTGTTTTAACAGCAGGCCTGAGTTGATAATTACCGTGGTGTGGAACAAAAGCTGTTGGTCCAGATTTTCCTTTCCATGTCTCCAGTATCATCCTCAACTCTGGTTTACCTTGAGGGTTCCCTCTCCTGACACTCTCCATAGCTGTGTCATATATTTAGCCATCCTCCTGTTCTCCTATGTATGTCCTGGGGCACACACATTTTCCCTGACATTGCCAGCCTCCAGTTTGGGGCATTTTCCCTTTTAGAACCACATAGAAGAGAACCTGTGTTTTCCACGGGCCAGCTTTTACCCAACACTTACTTTGTGCTGGGAGACTTCTCAGTACCAGGGTAAACTAGGAGGGGAGGGAATAAAAGCTGCAGGAGACTTGTCAATAATCTCTGACCTCAACCTCTAGAGAAGATCAACACACAGTGTCTTTTCATCATTTGGTTCCCAGTGTTTTTGTCTTGGCAAATTTGACAAGGTTTTCACCTAGGAGCCAGCTTCACGCTGGCTCTGGAGGTGCAAGTGGAATTTCAGTGCTGGGAAAGAGGTAACTGCAGCCTGCAGGGACACTTATGTGCTGTGTATATATGTATGTGCATGCTCGTGTGTGTAAAACCTCAATATATACTGTGTTCTGGGAAAGCAAGGCTTTCTTGTAGTGAGCCTGCGTTGGGGAATGAGAAATGACAATGGGAGATAGGTGGGGCCAGAGTTTGGATTCCACAGGGGAGTTCTGGAAGTCTGGAGCCAGGGAGGGGTTGAATTCAGAGCCGTGGTTGATGAACATCTCGGGCAATAAATATCCATACTTGCTTGGTGGGGGGAGAAGGGTCAGAGTTAAGGGATATATATAGACACACACACAGTACAGTCCAGGTGAAAGACGAGGGCCTGAGATCCTGGGAGGAGAAAACAAAACTTTAGTAGGTAGAAATATTACTCCTTTAGGTTGTCGTTACAAAAAAATAATGATGACAAAGGAGGCCAGGCCCTTGGCAGTTTTCCTTTTGTGCAGCCAAACAGGTCTCATCCAGTTATGTTTTCTGCTGAAGACTTGTTTCTTTTATCATAATTAAGTAAATGTTTCCACCACAACTGAGAAAGGCAAGATGCATCATGACATCAGTTCCCCAAGTTTTAAATACATGCTAATGTGCACCAGCACTGTATATTTTGTCAGCATCCACAGCACTGTGTTAAATAACACATTTTTCTAAGGAACAAATAATATGTCTAATTTTCTTTTTTTAAAACATTCAGCAAACAGTTTCTGAGTGGCCTGCTAGGCCAAAGACATTCAGAGAGAATAAGGGGTGGCCCAGCTTCCTGAGAAGGAAGCTTTTCAGTCAGCAAATACCAGCTTCTCCAGGTCTGGTCTAGGAGGCAAATGTGCTAAAAAATCTGCATCATAACCTGAGGAATGCAGGGTAGAATTGTGGACAAAGACCTGGAAGGGTCTCAAATCTGTCTGGGCAATCAAAGAGGACTTTCAGGAGGAAGTGGAATTGAGCTGATTCTGAAAGGATAAGTAGAAATACTCAGGGCAGGGAAGGGGGGAGGAGGGCTCTCTCCATCCAAAAGGGGTACCAGAAAGGTCTGGAGGCTTTGGAGAGAATGGTAGTAGGCCCAAGGGGCAGGTGTAGTGGGGAATTATAGAGGGAGGATGGAGCCAAAAGGGAAGAGAGTGTCTCCGGTACCTTTCTTGTGGATTGTGGCTTGTCTTTTGGTCCTTTTCACAGAAAATCATTGATGTGGGGCTTCATTGAAGTCAGGGTCAAACATGAGTTGTCAGTCATTTCCATTTGATTAACAGTCACTTCCTCCAATTCTTAGAAAGTAATTGACGGAAATGGTGACAGTCAAACTTGGTAACTGTGGTTTGGCTTGGGACATTTTCTCCTTTGAAGTCCTACCCAGTGAAAGTAGAGTGAGAGAAATGCTATGAATTTCATGTCCGGTTTTCCTTGTTGATTCCCCAGAAGAGAAATAGGCTTCACTCAGTTGGTCATTTAATTCTCACCATCACCCTTGAGGAGGATGCAGCACTTGTATTGGTTAGTTACTGCTGCCTAACAAATCACCCCAAACTTTGGTTTTGAACCAGGGGTGAGCGGACTTTTCTTCAAGGTCCATCCAGATGGTAAATATATTTAAGGATGCAAGCTGAACAGCCTCCATCATCAACTATATAGCTTGAAATCAATTATAGCTTGAAAGCAGCCATAGTTAGTTATAAACTAAAGGGCATAACTATGTTCCAATAAAGCTTTATTTATAAAAACAGGAAGCTTGACTGTGGACTGTAGTTTCCACACCTGCTTTACGCAACAAGGCTTTATTTTTGTCCTTGAGCTGGAATGTCAACTAGTCATTTTTCTAATCTCATCCAGGCTCACCCAAGCATCTGTAGTCTGTGTGGGGTGGGTCTGCAGCACTGCTTATTCTAGCTGGCTCTCCTATGTGTATGGGGGTCAGCTGGTCTAAGATGGCCTTGGCCTTGGTTCAGTTCCATGTGGTCACTCATTCTCTAGTAAACTAGCCTGTTCCTAGGAGGGTGGCAGGGTTCCAAGAAAAAGAGAAGCCCTTAGGTTTCCTTGAGGTCGAAAATTGGCACACTGTCCCCTCTGCTGCATTCTGTTGACAATGCAAGTCCCCAGGCCAGCCAGGAGTCAAGGGGAGAGGCAGAGCTGCCAAGTCTAGTACTAAGAGCAGGAACGTGGGCAGGCTACAAGTGGGGGGCTTTGGTGCTGTCTGTCTGCCATAGTTGGTATTACTCCCATTTTACAGATAAACTGAGGGTTTGAGGTGAATGACTTGTCTAATGTTAACCAGCCACCGAGTGACAGCCAGGATCACACTTGTGTAGTCTGAGTTCAAGACCTATGAGCTTTTTCTAGATGCAATTTCCTTCCATTCTACCATGATTTAAATGGAGATGGTGAGGTTCTGATGTCTACTGAAATGTGCAATGGTGTCTCCTCATCCCTCACCTCCTCTTCCTCTACTTGTATCCTTCTGTCCTAATTCCCACCCCTTTCAGTCTGGGCTTTGGTGATCCCCAGACGAATGCCCAAGGCTGGCTTTTCTCTCTCCATCCCCCATCTGCTTTGGAGTTCCATAAATGAAATGTTAATGCAGCACTTGAGTTATTTTATAGAGAAAATCTGCCCACAGAGTTGGCGCTTCCCAAGGGACAGCTGCACAAAACGTGTGTCTTGTAACTGTCATGTCTTCTCATTCGAACGCCAAGCACTCTCTCCCTCCAAGGGACTGGCAAGGCAGAGTATGCTCTGTTTTAAGAAAAAGATAAGTGGTACCTTGGTTCTTATCAACAAGGAACCTGAGTTTCCTTAGAGGAGATCAGGTGACTATCCTCTAATCTGACAATCTCAGAACAGGACTGATTTCCCCTCTACTTACCCCTAGTCTTGACCTAGTCCGCTCCCGGCCCCCACAGAATTTCTGACCCATCAAAAAGGTGTCAAGGGCAAATGTGAAACAGGTGTGGCTTCCTCCAGCTAAACTTGCCTGTGGCCTGGCCCTCCCTTGGGCAGTTGAGCCTGAAGCTGACCTTCATACTTTGATTTCGAAGAGCCAAGAGGTGGTGGCCTGAGGGGAAGGGTAGTTAGGTTTGGCCCTAGAAAAGAAATAGGAATTTGTGGCTTCGAAGCTGAGCACTGAGATATTGGCTGGCTGATGATGGCAGCTTGCCCGCCCACTTTCTGAGGTTGGGTAGTGATGGCGGTGGAGAATTTCCTGCAGGATGGGCTGCGGTGGTCTCTGCTTCCCTGACTTTGCATCCTTGGTTTGGCCACTGCCCGAGTTATGTGGATACAGGAATGAGCAGGGGTTGGGGCGGTGCCTGCTCCTAAGGAGCTTATCTTCTGGTGAAGACACAGGAACTAAGGTTTGGACACAGGTCTTTATGGCAGAATTTATATATAAACAATGTGGTGTGGGTGTGCTGAGAATGAGTCTGCCCCAGAAGATGTTCTGGGCAGGGCCTTGAGCCCATGGAGCTTTGCAAAGAAGCCAGATGAGGCTCACTTCAATTGAGGGAAGCAGGGAAGGCTTCTTGGAATAAGAGGTATTTGAGCATAGAAAAAGTAGTTACTCAACTTGAGGGAGCTTTCCACCATAGTAACACCAGCCAATGCCGCTGCTGGGTATGGTCTGAGCCAGGCACTGTTCTGTCTGCTTTATATGTGTTAATTCTTATTCTTCATCAGTGTACTTTGAGTAAATGCTACTTTCATTCCTATTTAACATATGAGAAACCTGAAGCACAGAAAGGTTAAGTAACTTGTCTAAGATCACACAGCCAATGAGATTAAAGCCAGCTCCAGAGTCTGTTTTTAACCACTGTGTTGGGTCACCTCAGGCTGCGCAATTTTGTACCTGAATTTTCTCTGCCTTATTTGTGGCTAGTCTTATTTTTTATAAAAATCCCCTCTGGCAGTGTTGTAGGAGTGACTGAGACCTACTGATTTATGTAAACATTCCATAACCTAAAGGGCATTCACACTCATGATTTATTTGATTCCGAAACACTCTGTGAGTACTGCACTTACTCCCCATTTTACAGATGGACAAACTGAGGCTTGGGAAGAATGGAGCCTACCCTCACCTCTCAGCAGTGCTGGCAGAGCAGTGGCCATGCTGTTGACCTGTGTCCTGAGCCCAATGTCCTTTGTGCCGGGGTGTTGTGGAAGTGGCTTGGCGAAAGCGCCATTCTACAGGAAGGGTGACAGCCTGATTGATTTCCGGTTCTTTCTGTGTTTTGATTCTGGAATGCTTTACTGAGCCCATTAAGGAACATCGACAGAGGACCTTGCTTCCACAATGGAATTTTCCTTCTCTTCCTGTTTGATATTTTCCAGTAATATTTCTATTAATGTTTCACTTTCAGAGGCACTAACTTCCTGAGACTTTGCGCTTTCTCAACTGCTGAGCCAGGACGAATTGAATTTTCCTCTAAATCATTCAGTTCCTTTCCTTTTTCTCCAAGGGGAGCTGTCTGGATTTCCCATTATGCAGTAGAGGAAGGATCTTAGAGGTGGGTCCAAGGGATGGAAGGAGAATTAGTCAGGGCCCTAGGGAATGACTCAGGCCCTCTGTTTTCCAAGCAGCACTTAGTAATGGTCAGAAAGGGGCTTCCCAAGGCCTGTGAGGGGAGATGTGACTTGACAGGTGGATGGGGTAGGGCCCATTGCTGGGCCTTCCATTTGCAGGCTGGACCAAGCCTTCGCCTGGGCTGTGAGAACCCATGCCAAGTCATTTCTCCTCCTTCATTTATTCAGCAGACATTGTTGAGAGCCTGCTACGTGC
This sequence comes from Scalopus aquaticus, assembly GCA_004024925.1. NCBI lineage: Eukaryota > Metazoa > Chordata > Mammalia > Eulipotyphla > Talpidae > Scalopus > Scalopus aquaticus. The sequence goes on along the minus strand of PVIJ01010216.1, from coordinate 9,268 downwards.
TGGGTATTGTTCTATTTAGATGCAGGGGATATAGCAGTGAACAAAGCAGATAAAAATTCATGCTCCCTGCGCTGGCCCTGTCCTGAGAGAGGTCAGGCAAATACAGAATGTCAGGTACAGGTTATGGAGAAAAGCAAGCAGGGAGACTTGGGTGGACCTAAGGGTGGGGTGGGGTGCTGTTTTAGATGGGTGCTCGGACAGGACTTTGCTGAAGGATGTGCTGGTGTAGTTCACACAGCCCTCTGAAGGAAGGGTCTTGGGGGCAGAGGGTGCAGTCAGGGAGAAAGCCTGAGGCAGTCGCCTGGTGGTGTTTCTGGGAGATCAGGGAGCCTGAGCAGGGGAGGGGAGGTCTGAGGGGTGGGATGGGGGAAGCACTTGAAATGGGAGGCCAGTGGAGGGTTCTGAACAAAGGTTTTAAGATCACTCTGGCTGATAGCCTGGAGCATAAAAAAAGGGAGGCAGAGACTAGTTGGGCGGCCAGCAGCTGCTGGAACTGGGGCTTGAGTAGTAGCTGGTGAGAAGAGAGAGATTTTGGACATGAGACAGCAGAGCTGCAGGATTTCCTGACTTGTGAGCTGAGAGGTGTGAGGGGGAAGGAGAGTCAATTATGACTGCAAGGTTTGGGCTCCAGCAATGGCAGGAGGAGTGCATTAGCTAAGATGGGCAGGACCCCTGGCCTGGGCAGGCACGGCTCTGCCAACGGACTTGTGTTGGCCGCTGAGTGCTTAAACTGAGAGCAAGATGTGCACGGATGACCTCTCTCTGGGGTCAACCACCAGGAAGAGGAGGCCACCGGGACAGTGGGCCAAAGGAAGGTGCGATGGGGCATCCCAGGCAGGGGGGACCCTTCTCTTCACAGAGACTGGGATCAAGAGGGGAGCGTTGCTATGCACTCAGCTGTGGCCAGAGCCTGGGGATCACCTCTGTGTAACTGCAGGTGATAGAAAAATGTGGCCAGGGCAGGGCATGCAGGACTCTGCCACTAGTCTGAAATCTCCAAACTCAGAAAGGGCTACCTGCTGTGTCGCCAACCTGAGCTGGCCCCTAGGGAGGGAGGATGAAGCTAGGGTGAGGATGAGCCCCTCTGCTAAGTCTCCAGGGGCAGAGGTGGAGCCTGCTGCCACTGTCACTAAGCAGAGCATTTCCTTGGTGAGCTCTTGTGACTGTTGGAAAAGTTCTCCCTTATATGGGGGTTCACTGCTTCATGGGCTGTGCGGAGGAGTCAAACCGAAACGGAGCTTTCCTGCTTCCTCCAGGCCTTGGCTCCATTCTAAAAATGAAACTGATCAGAAAGTTCTTCCCACTGCAGCCTCACTGTTTTGTCAGACCTGCACTCCCAGAAAGCCAGCCGGACTCATAATCCTTCTGGTGCATTCCAGAGCCACCGTGTGATTTGGGGCCTGTGTGGCTTCTGTGGAATGGGGCAACCCCTACCTGCCTTTCCGTGTGGGGCAGATTCTAGTCGGTGGTGTTCGGAGGCCGCTCCTCAGGCTTGGGTTTCTTTCATATATTTCACTGTTTATCTCAGTGCTAATTTTTTTCTCCCGTGTTAACAAAGCCAAGACAAGTTTGGTATAGAAAAGGTAGATAAGTAAAACTAAAATAGAAACCAACTCTAATTCTATAACTCATAGAAACCTCTGTTAACATTTCCCTGGTTTTCTAGGTAACCCTTTTCCAAAACATCCCTATACTTTTTTTCCTCTACAAAAAATTAAATAATATTGTGTGTATCTATTTACTTTCCTTTTTCTTGAAGATACGAAAAGAACAGTAACTTCCTGGCTGCATAGTATTCTGTTGGCATATTTCGGCTCTCCCTAGTTTTTGCTGATTTAATAGTGCTATAATGAACATCTTTGTCAACAAATTCTTTGCAGAAGTCTGTGATTATTTCCTGGAATTGATTCTGAGAAGGAGAATTGTTAGGTAAGAAGGTAAAAATTTTGATAGATGCTTTCAAATTGTATTCTAGAAAGACTTTACAAGTTTATGCCTGTTTTACTGCTCTCTGCCAACCCTGGAAATTCTAATGCAATCAAATTTGCACTTTCTTGGGTTACTAGCGCACACGTGCATCAAACCATTTGCCTTTCTTTTCTAAAATTGTTTACTTATATCTTCTGTCCATCTTTTCTACTGCAGTATTTATCTTTGCATTGATCTGTAAGAGCTCTGTGGGTTGAGGATGTAGCCCCTTGCCTGCCATTTGGGCTGCAGAATATTTTTCCTTCTACAAATTTGTCATACACCTTTCTGTTCAACATCTGCTGGTTATTATTGCTTAACACTGAATTGTTTTTTTGTTAAATCTATATCAGTAGTCTCCAGGATTTCTTGAGTGTGCTACTTAAAAAAAGTTCCTTGTTCCAATACCTATTTACATTTTCTTTTAGTACTTTGATGGTATCGCTCTCTTTTTTCACATCGAAATTTTAATCTGTCTGGAGTTTGATTTCAGGGTATGAAGTAGGGTTTTAATTTTATTTTTCTGAATGGCTAGTCTGTGCCTGGACATCCTCTCCCCGTTGCTTGCTCTGTGATCTGTCTCTTTCTTCAGGTGCCTTTGTAGACCTAAATATTTTGACTTTGTCTCGCCCTGACTGTATTTAGGTCTCATCAGCTATTATGATAATGATGGTTTCGCCTTGTCTTTATAAAATGACACCTTCTGTCTGCAGATATCCATGTGCTTATTACGCATTCAGCTCCTGACACCTGAGGGAAGTAACTGGGTATTAGCACTTCATCTCTAGATGCCAAACTTGACGCTACTGGAGGGAGGAAACCAGGAAAGCCTCCTCTCACTTTGGTCAAGCTGGCTTCCCCCTCCAGGACCGCAGGGCTGGCCGTCTGGAAGTGTTTGGGGTGGCCTGCCCTGCCTATGGCTTCATCTGGGTGTGTCTGCTTCAACTTTCACACGGTGGCTTTTGTGGAGACAGGCATGTAACATTCGGCTGTGTGTGTGGCAGCCTCTTTTAGACCTTCCATGTTCCAGTGTTGACAATCCTGCTGGACAATAAGGGCCCAGGAAGGCATATTGGAAAGGTCCACAAATAGCTCTAATGAAAGACAGAGTTTGGAGCCAGGGTAGAGAGGCAAGTGGGTGACTCCAAGCAGCCCCAGGTGGGCACAGGTAGTTGTACAGTAGACTGTGAGGAGGAGAGTTCACATTGAGGATGGGTGGGTAGGGAAGACTTGAAGGTGTGGTCTGTGGGACTGCCTTATTTTGGTCACTTAAAATTTTTTTCAGCTCTGCCAAAGACCAATTCAAATGATAATCCACAGAGTTCTTTCCCTGCCCCCCAGACTTTCTTGTCCCCCTCAACCCAGGTGTCTTGCTTCTTCAATCAGCAAGAGACCCTTTCTGAACTCTGTTGTCTGTTTCTCTTTTTCTGGCTCAGACCATTGTGAGCACTACCCAACCTGCAGCCTCTGCTGTGAGATTTGTGACACCAAAATTGAAGGAATAGACTTAGTCCAGGAGTGTTCATGGGGAGTAAGTCAAAACCAAAATGCAGATAGTTGACTAACAGTGAAATTTCTGTGGTTGGAAGAGGGTGAGAGGGCCTACCTAATTTCCTGTACCATGTGTCACACCACATCATTGAACCCTAGACAAGCCCTGAAGCACAGAATCACCCAGAAGCATTTTTCAGAATTTTCAGCTCCCTAGGCTCCACCCCAGACCAGTGACTGCATAGTTTCTGGGTATCAGTATATTTAGAAGGTCCACAGATGATTCTGATAGGCAACCACATTGAAAGCTGATTTCCTGAACCTTTGTTTGGGGCTCACCCAGTTCAATCTCCCCCATCCCTGCCTGAAAACTTTCAATGATGAGGGAATTTGTTATCTCCCAGGCCACTTAACTGCCCAATCCTTTACACAGTTGAGTTTCCACGGTTTTCTAATGTTCATCTCAACTTAGCATATTTGGTTGAGTACTTGCTATTTACAGGAGCTCCGCTGCTGGCCGCCTACTCTCTGTAGATTCAGCGACTGGTTTAATTGAACTCCGTGAGGTCAGGTAGAACCAGTGTGACCTTACCTCTTCTACATGATGACCTTCATATGTGTGGTCATCTCTTCAAAGGCAGAGGAGGCTGCAGGCTGCGACATTTCCCCACCAAGTCAGTTCCTGGCCAAGACATTAAATGCAATGGGCAAGGACCCTCCAGTATCCCAATAGGGAGGGCATTGATGAATCCCAAGTCTGCGAGCTGCCTGGGCAGGAAGTGGCAGGCCGGAGTAGGTTCCAAGTGGGTGGACTGAGGTTGGCACTGAGAAGTTAATTGTGCTGACAGGTGACCAACAGGGGAGCAAAGTCGTTTCCCAGCTGGACATGGGGAGGGTGGGGGAGGCTTCAGAGCAAAGAGTGTAGGGAAGCAGTTAGGCGTAGATTCCAGGGGAGCATAGGGTATTTCACCATCTAGGATCTCAGCTCAGCAGATAGCAAGTCTTACTCAGAGAGTCTTACCACTGTGGATTGGGGACTGGGTGTTCTCTGTCCTGGTTCTTTGTTCCTTGTTGGGGACGTGGGTAGCCAGCAAGTTCAGGCAGCATAGGTACCCAAAGCTGTTGATTCAAATACACAGGACCCTACTGGTGTCCACTGTGGTGGTGTGAAATGAGCCCTAGCTCCTGGCCTCTGCTGTCTGGAAGCTTAGTAACTTGGGTTAAGTGATTGACTTCTCTGGGCCTGGAATGCCCCAGGTGTTCTGATGTGAGTGTGGTAATAGATGGCTTCTTCTGAGCACTCACTCTGTGCCTCGCACTACAGAACACTTTCCAGGTAGGATCCTGCCAAGATCACGGCAGTTCTTGGATGTGGTCCTGTTATATAGAACCCCCATTTTACAGATGATTAAAGGTGAGGTTCAGGGGTAGTGGCAGAGAGTCCTTGTAAAATCATTTCTTTAAATGGCTGAGCATTATGTCTAGCAAGAGGGGAGAACTTTATGCACATTTTTGTATTCTTTTGGCCACAGGCTGTCCTGGATCTTAGCCTAACCTAGAACTCTGGACTTCCTAAAGCCACAGTCATACCAGTGCGGCTGCCCTTTCAGGCCTGGTGAGGTCGTCCTTATCTTGATGGTCAGTTTGTGAGTGACCCATGACTCCTTGCAGTTGGAGACCAGAAGGACACCTCTCTATTCTAAGTGCTTTGTGTACATTAACTCATTGAACCCCACCACACTCCCTCAGAGGTGAATTTTAGTAAGTGTCTGGTGAAATGAAGCAAACAGGTTCGGTACATTGTTGTAGGTGACACAGGTATAGGGCAAAGCTGGGATGGACATTGAGCTCTGGCAATCAGTCTGACTCCTTTCTGCCCTTAACCTCTATGCCACCCGGTTGCAGAGAACAGTGATTGAGATAATTTGGTATCACTGGAGTGGGGTGGGGGGTGGAGGGGATCCCAGAACTAAGAGGCAAAAGTCATTGAAAAACAGTAGCTCTCTGCTATTGATAAAGCATCTGGTTTGGGCCATATATTCATCTCCACATGCACTCTCAGCATAGTGCTACCAAAGGAACACCAGGAAGGCTTCATGGAGGAGGTGACACAGGAGCTTGGCTGTCATGTATAGGGATGGCTTGGATACTTAGGTATTGGTGACCATTGAAGGGTGTTGGGGGGGGGGGGTTCCTGTCAATGCTCCCGAGTGACTGAAGGAGAGGTTGTGGGAAGTCACACACAGGAAGGGATACTGGAGTGGGATTTGAGGTCTGCAGGGCCAGGCCACAGGGCTTGGTTTCTATCCTATGGGTGAGGAAAGGTGGTAGAGCCAGATCTGTGCTTTAAGAAAAGCTGTCTGCAGCTTAAGAAGATGAGTTAGAATGTGGGTAAGGGATGCCTAAGTTGATCCTGGAGGTGGGGACCTCAGTTAGGAGAACAGCAAATGCTTTAGGCAGGGGCAGCATGGACCTGCCCCCACTCTGCATCCTTAAGCTGTGAAATACTGGGACTGACTGCTCAGCAGCTCTCAGATGACATTAGTCGATGGGGGGAAATTGACCGAACACTGTCAAGGCGATAGATTTTTCTGGATCACTGCTGTCAATGGCTGAGATGTCCTTTATGGGAGTTGATGAGTTATCCAGTTCACCAGCGCATTTGTCCACATTCTGTCAGACTTGGATGGATTGCAACAGGGCGGCAGGGATCCTGGGAGCTGGGTTGGGAGTGGAGATGCATCTCCACACGTGGTCATTCTGGTAGTAGTGGGCAGGAGGAGGCCTTGTTTCTGCAGAAACATGGAGCAGGAAAGGGCAGAGCCACCAAACAGCGCACCATTAGGGAAGATTTGTGGGGTCATGGACAGAAGGGAGTGGACACAGCTTACCACCTGACATTGAGATCAGAGGCGCAGCTCTCCCATTTAATGGCAATGCCTCTTGGAATTGGGAGGCATCCTGGGATGTCTGGACAGACCATAGCAGGTAAAAGGAAGCCATCAGCAGAAGGGAATGCTGGGGTTCTGACCTTCAGAGGTCATTCTCCATGGGCAGATGCTCTTAGAGTAAGTGCACAGGAGCCTTCAGGTCCCTAGAGGGGAAGAAACATTAGCCTGGACGAAGATGTTTACTGGGCTCAATTGAAGGGCCCCCTGAGGATCACTGGCCAATTCCTTCCACATTCACTGCTGAATCAGACAGTGGGGAGCAGACGCGCTTCAAGTCCTAAAGGGAAGCTTTTTAAATAAGATCCAGGAGTGATTTGCCATCCGTCCGGTTCAGGGGACTTGGCCGCACCCTGGGGCCCATGCTAGGCTGTCAGGCGGCTCCTGCTTGCTGAGCTGCATGGCTGGGGATCCATCTGAAGCCATCTGTGGTGTGACTGGGAAGTGACAAGATGGTGGGAATTGGTGTCATCACTTTCTAGTCACCCACAGGGTAACTGAGAACATTGTCACGGCCCAGATCACGCGCACAGGCTCCGGGCTGAACACTGTCCAAGAGCAGGCATGCATCTGCCTTTCTTTACCCTGATATTTGGCTGCACTCTGGACTCTGATTCCTTGTCACCCCAGACTAGGGAAGAAGTGGGTCCTGTTTAGAAAAAGCAGAGGAACTATTCTCTATTCTGCAAACCCTTTGTTTTGAGGGATTCCTGGGAGATTAGACGTGAAGCCCCAGAGGAAGCAGATACCGCCCACAGTGACAACTCATGGAGGATGCTGATCAATAGTTTGGAGGTAAGAAGGTATAGTCGGTGTCTGGGTGTGAGGGCACCCATTTATTTATTTGGTATTCAGTTCCTCTCCCTCTAAATTAGAAATGCATTTAAAAGAGATTGATTTATGCATACAAGCTGGGGTGTAGGTCAGAGGTGTGAGGAGGTGAGAGGATTCACCAGAGACAGAGTGGGGAGCACAACAGGTGAATCTACTGAAGTGCACTGCTGAAGGGGAGCAGCAGGCGAGGCAGGAGAGGTCTGTTGCGCCATGTGGGAATCTTCCCTAGCAGGTGATCGAACTTGTGCTGCAGTGGCTGCGGACAGCTTCATAGTGCTGAGACTTAACCCGTTGGACCACCAGGGAGGCTCTAGAAATGCATTTTTTATACCTGATTTTTGGGGAAAGGTCATCCCAGAAAACTTGTTACTCCTTTGCTGTTGATGGTTTCTTCTATTTCTGTCTGCCTACAACCTCCAGGCACTTCAGGAAGGAACTTGTATTCCTTCAAGTTCAACGACTCTTGTTGGTTTGACCTCAAGCATTTCTTACTAGATAAATTTCAGCTGGAGACTTTCATTGTTTCAGAGAGACACTTTGTACATGGACATTTCTGATGTCTACCTTCATGGTGTGGGACAGAAAGCGACTTTAGATCTCTGAAGGGTAGCTAAGTAAAGCTAATACACTCTGTCTGCCCCAAAGGTTAACAAATTCATAAAGGGGAAATCAGGGCTTCTCTTGGAGGAGGAGGTCTGGCTTCCTTATAAGATCTGTATATTTGAATTTCAAAGGCTGTTTGAATGTGAAATCTAAGGTCATCTTGCATAGCCTAAAAATAAGAGACAAGCAAGTTCGATTGTCGTTGTTAAGCCTATTTCTATAGCTGTCTGGGGTGTGACATTTTCTACTCCTTAGGTCTTTATTGCTAAAGGGGAAGCTTCCTCATTGTTGATTAAAAGACCACTGGAGCCCTTTGCTGAAGGACAGTGACCTCTCCGTGCCCTGTTCTGGGCTTGTGTGGTCAGACCCGGATGGGTGAACCAGGATCACAGGTGTGACTTGGGGATTTGTGGAAAGATCTGTGTGTTGATTGTTGTGCCCAGGATTTAAAATGCCCCCTAGTATCTGCTCAAATGCTGACCTAGGGGCCTATGAGAGAAGCACTGGGGGACAATGAAGGGGATACTGCTCACCGTACATCGGGGTTCAGGTTGAGGTGGCCTTGGACGAATCACGAGACCTTTCTGATTCTGTTGTCCCACCTTTAATATGAGGGTGTTCAGCCCTATCAGTAAACCAGCCAATAAAGTTGCTGGGAAAGGACTTTATAAAATCACCTTTACCCAAAAAAAGTGGTAGATTTCAGGCCAGCAAGAGGGACAGAAACAGTAAGAGAGCGAAGGAAAGCTTAGAAATTGTGACTCTGACCCAGTGGTTCCCTCCAGGAATTTACCCTAAGGATTCAGTGAAGAGAGTCTCTGTGATTAGATGCCAGTAATCTACAGCATTTGGAAAAACAAAAAACTGGAAATCACCTAAATCAGCCAGCCTTGGGAAATGGCTATCGTGTGGCACACGAGATTGTGAGAAGGAATGCAGCTTGAGCCGAGCCGAGCGACGCCACTGCAGAAAAGTCAAGAGGGAAAAGGTTCACCACCAACTGCCTTCTAAAAACAGCTTATTTATTTTTTATTTTTTTTGGAGTTAACTCATTTATTTATTTATTTATAATATATATTTTTATTGTTATTTATGTCTTTTACATTTTGCATTCCCCTTGGGTAGCCCACCACCAATTCACCCGTGATCCATCTCCATGGTCCCTTGTGTTCTTTTCTATTCCATTTTGTGCCCTTTCCCTTCCCTCCCTCCGGCTCCTTCCTCTCCCCCTCCCCCCCCACTGATTGTCTCTCTCCCACCCAGCCTCCCTATAGTCCTGTTATAAGTGAAACCATTCGATATTTTTCTCTTTCTTTCTGGCTTATTTCACTGAGTATGATCCCCTCTAATTCCATCCATGTCGCTGCAAATTGCATGTGTTTATCTTCTTTCCATGCTGAATAGTATTCCATTGTGTATATGTA
>PVIJ01010215.1:0-61670 GCA_004024925.1 Scalopus aquaticus | reverse complement strand
TCCACAAGTCTGATTGGACCATTTTCAATCCTGGAGCTGATTGGACCGACCCATCAGCTCCTAGCACCTGATTGGTCCATCAAAAAAACGGCAGTTACTGGGCAGGAGCAACTGCCACAACTGCTCTGGAGCAGCGGGGTAAGAGGCCCCACCGCTCCTGCAGGCTCCCACTGCTAAGGCAGCTTGGTTCCAGTAACATACTCAGCACAGAAATATTAGGTCTCTTTCCTGACATTGAATAGGTAATCACTACTCCAGGGGCCAGAGAGGGGGAACAAAAATGAGCCCCACTCCCCAGACTTGTTGGTATAGGCCAGCCTTTCCCAGTCTGACTGGGTCATTGATTGGTCTTTGCTGATGCTTTGGAAGTTTGTTTTAACTCAATCCAATATATATTCCCCAAACCCAAGGTGAGAGTAAGAGCAACAATATCCCCTTCCAGACTCATGTGTCATTGTATGAATCAATGATGATAACAAAGGAAGAAAAACAGGCCAAAACAGCAACAGAAAATTCTCTTTAACCCATCAACAAAAATGACTTTCAGGACTTTAAGTCAAACTGCCTGAAACAGAACATAGAGCCATGGCGCCACCTAGAGTCGTGACTGTGAACAGCAGCTTTGACGCCCGTTTTTCCACTGACTTTCTCTGGGGAGCTCAAGGGCTGGAATCCAAGGCCTGATTTATGAGATTGGGGGGGTTGGAGTCGGCTCACAGGGACCCACCAGGCAATACAGGGGCAGCTTCAAACAGCTGTGCTAGCTAGGGTGGCAAGCAAGAGAGTGGGTCTGGAGCAAAAGCTATGAAACCTCTCTGGAGGGAAAACAATAAAGAATTCACGATCTGTCAGTGACAAGGTAGCATTTTACAAAATGCCACTCTTATGCCACCTTCTGTAGAGTCTCCTGCAGGGCATGGGCAAGATACATGGGCAGGCTCCAGACGTACTGAGTCAGAACCTCCGGGAATGATGACAAGGAGCGCAAGTGTGGGCATATTAAAATCTGGGACCAGAAAGTAACCAGAAGCCAATGAGTGAAAAGCCACCAAGTGTCACCAAAGTCATTCTATGCAGAGAGGAAGTGAGGGCAATGGACAGAAGGTGTCATACGTGCCATGGAAAACGAGTGAACAATCCACCTGTCTCCCTTCACAGCAGGGGCTCAACTCAGCTGCCCTGGATGGATATGAGGACAGGGACTTTGTTGGCTGGACTGAGGATTTTTAAGAAATATTCCTTTTCGTTAAATCTAGTCCAAGTTTAAATTGCGAAACGTAAGCCCTTCCCAACATATTTTAGTACTGAGTAATCGAGTTAAATTCTGGAACCGCTAGCATCTAAGTTGAACTTGTGATCTGCTTTCGCAGCTCTCTGAAAGTTCTATAAAATGGAGACTCCTTGGCCCAAGGGGTTTCTGTTTGTCTCCAAGGAGAGAGAAAACCATGTGGAGGGAAAGAATTTCCTCCCTCTGGTGTGCTTTTTCCCAGCAAGGTGACAGATGGCGGGGGCGTTCCAGCTATGTGATGGATGCACTGAAGAGGTGACTGGATGGAGGGGAGAATGGGAGGAAGAGCAGGACAGGGGAGGGAAGGGCCGGCAGAGGGAGTCGGGGGAGGACAAGGAGGGAGGAGCTGAGCAGACACCCTGAGTCTTTCCTTCTAACCTTCTCTTCCTTCTCCCTGCAGCGCGTGGCAGGTGAGGGGAACTTGACTTCGGTGCCCCTGAGCTAGGAGGCTCTGACCATGGAAAACGAACAACCCATCTGTCCCTTTCGTGGCAGGGGCTCAACGCCAGGGCTAGGGGTCCCAGACTCGTGGAGAGAGGCTGCATCTCCAGGCTGGAGCTGGCCTGTAGGATCTCAACCCCTGGGGTTGCCTGGGTAACACATGGGGCACCATCAGGCCCAGCTCCCCTTTTCTGTCTCCCAGAGATGGTGTTCAGCGGATCAGAAGTCCAGGGCACAGTGAATGTTCTAAAAGCTTTATAATTGAAAATGGCCAGAGTTGGTTAAGGGAATGATGTCTCGGTTTTAAAAAGCATTTGAATACTCACTGAAGAAAAAAAAATGAGGAGGAGGAGGAAGAAGAGAAAGGGTCGGAGAAAAGTCACCTCTTAGGGATGGACAGGGGTGAAAGAATCTCTAAGATTCCCGGCACCAACTCTTTTTGGAGTGGGGATTCAAACTGAGTGCATTTTCTCCATTGCTTGATTTAATATATTGGCTAACGTCCTTCTGAGGAAACCCTAGTGCGGAGTCCTAGATTCAGAGCAAGGAGGCCTGTGAGAACCAGCCTGTCCCGGGTGAGAGGCAGGTGGGGCTGGGGGGCAGCCTTGCCCTCCAGTATACCCTTCCATTCATCCCAGCTCCTTATAAGAGGAGCTGTGGGCTCTGGGTTTCCCTAGGCCCCAGAATCCTGGTGGAAAAATCCCTTTTCCCTTTTGTTCAGCTGAGATTGAGTTGGAATTTTCCAAAAGGAAACTTTCCTCAGAAACTTAGAGAACCGAAAAAGCACAAAGGTCTTAGAAAAACCCCAGTCACTAGCGTGGAGATTTCCATGGACTTCAAAGCACAGACCAGAACTGGGGGAAGAGGACTGGGGCCCTTTCCTCTCCTGAAATCTGAAGGAGGTTGGCTCACAAAGACCCTCTGTTGGGCCTAGGTGTCCAAGCTTTCTCCACTCCTTGGTGTCCCCCACCCCTGGGAGTAAGATATCTGAGAACTCAGCCTGATTCAAGTCTTGATCTTACTGCATCTTGTGCTCTGCCATCTTACGGGGTCACCCTTGGCTTCAGGCCTGCAGGTACCTGGATCTTAACCCCTTTGTCCATAGTGTTGACCTGTGAGTGACACAGATGTGAGCGCCCAGGACCCAAGGAAGGGCTCCTCTGGGCCATGAGGAGCACAGACCGAGAGGGCCAAACTTGACAGGCGGCGAGGAGGAGAGGCCACCGGGCATCTATGCCCTTGGGACGCAGAGTGAGCGCTTTCTACAGGGAGGTTTGATTCATGTCCATTCAAGGGTTGACCTAGGGCTACAAAGGTGAGCAAAACTCCCCCAGGAAATTGCTACACCAGTGGGGAGGGATCGCATCTAGGACTGGCTGTCATGAGGTCACAGTGTAATGCAATAAGCCCAGCAGACACAGACCACTGGGAGCCAGCAGAGGCCTGGGCGAGGGGGAGGCATGCTCAGGCCTCAGCAGAGGCCAGTCCTGGCCTGTGGGAGAAAGGGCAGCTCACACCCACCTACCAGGCAGGAACTGGATAGTTCAGACAGGAGGCACAGCGGGAGCTAAGGCCCATGGGCAAAGGTGCTGGTGTAACAGAAAGGACAGAATTCAGTGTAGTTGGAGGGAAGGACCTAGAAGGGACAGGGATTCCATGGGTGGGGTTTGCTAACCATTATGTCAGTGATGAAAGGTGAGCAGGAAGCGGAAGTCCAGGAACCCTCTCTCCCCTACCCCTTCTCCTTCACATTCAACTTTGATGGGGGGGGGGGGCAGGAAGGTTTCAGAGGGAAGTTTTGTTGTGGAGGTGTTGCAGTTGTTCAAAAGGCAGTTAGATATTAAAAACTAAAGCTCAGGAAAGCTGGTGGGGTAGGGGTGGATATAGAGGTTCGAGAATAAAACTGGAGGAATCATTTGAAATTGCGTATGGTTTTCTCTTTTGTCTTCATGAGTCTATGACCTTTACACATAGTCTGCCTAAAGGCAGCCCTGTGTCTGGGAAGAGATTAGAGTTTGTTAGAAAGATTGCCTAGAAAAAGGCCAAGTTGACATTCAACTTTTGACATTCAAAATAGGATTTGTAGCAGGATAAGAGTCTTTAAATCAGGATATTCTCTTGGGGGAAGATTTACCAGATATTTCACTGCCTTTATCTGTTTATCAACAGCTAGGTCCCTGCCCCATTTTTAAGGCTCAGGGAGAAATCTGGAAAAGGGAAGATCCCACATAAGGGAACAGGGAAAGAAAAGCCTACCAACCTTCTCTGGGAGAACAATGAAAAGATGGCAGATGCAGACTGGGATGGAGGACTAAGGATTCTGTCACCAGTAAGAGTTCAGGCAGGTCCCAATGCCTAAGCCTTCACCAGGCCCCCAGTGAGCAGGCCCCAAGCTGGAGAGCATTTGGTTCAACATCAGAGGCCATAAAAGCACCTAAGAAACCAGCAAAATACTGATGTCCCAAAGGGCAAAGGAACCCCTGGAAGATTGGACCAGCACAGGAAGATCAGGAGCCTCTCCCAGCAGAGGCAGCCCATGCTTGCTGAAAGACTGGTCATTTTAATCCAAGAAAGACTGAAGAGACCTAAAGGAATTTCCCAGTGATCCAACCTGATTAAACTTCATTGCTTATGTTAGGCCTCATCTGAAAATTACACTTTTAATCTCACACATCCAAGAGGTAATATGAATTGAATAAACATTTCAGTGGAGGCTTGGGTAGGTGGTGGTAGAAGCTGTGGGAATAACTAGTTTAGTGGCAATCAGGCACAGGGCGGGCAGGATTGCTGGGAGGTTTGGGAGGCAATGGAGCCTTGCAGCCCCCTGTGAATCTTTTAGGCTTTCTTTGGGCTCTTTCTGGCATTCTCTCACTGTCTCACCTCTCCTGTAGTCACTCATCCTCTCAAAGCCATCCTCACGTCGCTGTCCCCAAGTGCCGCCGACCTTATATTCCTGGCCTCTAGGCTCAGGTGTGTACTGAGACGTGCGTGCACATCCATGTTCCAGGTGCCCACAATCAAGAACACATGCCCCAGGCCCACACTCCCAAGCACCTTCTGCATCCACACGATCAAGGCTGCAGGTGATAACCACAGAGTCTAGTGGTGTAAAAAGCCTGATTCATTCATTTACCCTACACTAGTGAAGCTAAGTAATGTGAATTTAAGGAGAACAGTGGCCCACAGGAGCAAAAAAGCCATCAAGGACAGAAGGGAGAGTTCAGAGAGAGTGGTGCAGGGTCCTGGAAGACGCCAGTCCGAGATACAAATTAATGTTGCAACAGGAAGGAAGAATGGAGATGGAGGAAGGGTTATTTGTTTGATAATTAGGAGATCAAAATGACCTTAAGAAGCCAGATGAGAGTAGTTGTGGGAAAGAAACTAATCAACCAGTAGGGGACGAAAAGAAATAGAGTAAAGGTGAATTTTGAAGAGTTTGTGAATGAAGTGGACAAGTCATGGTAGCTTGGGTGACAATTTGATAGGTAGTGTGAATGGCAGTGTGGCGGGCATGTCTGTTGGGAGAGAAGGCTGCTGTCCAGGAGAGAAGTTTAGAGACGGTAGGAAAAAAAAAAAAAGGATATGGGAATGTGATGGTTGACAGGAGGGGGACACTGTGGAGAAGATGAGAAGGTCTGATAGAGATCAGGTGGATAGACCCAGCTCTGTGAGGGAAGAAGGTCTCCCTTTCTCTAAGATATTAGACAGTGAGGACACAGGTAATCTCAGCTGCAGACGAGGCTATATTCATAAATGCGAGCAGAGACATGCCCCTATGTCCTTTTATCTTTAGTAAGTAAAAAGTGAGGTTACCTGAAGATGCTGCTGTCCGAGGGAGGCAAGGCCAGACGACAAAGAACACGGCGCGCGATGAGCATGGATGCTGCGCATGCCCACTGGGTGCCCGGACCTCCGCTTCCGGCTCACCTTTCGTCCGTGGTTAGGCTCGACAACCGGAAGTGAGGACAGTGGAATTTTATAAATGGAGGTGCCAAGGAAAGTGGGGAGTTCCCTTGGGAATAATTTCAAAGCTTGTTAGCTTAATTCATCGTTAATGTAATTTTATTAATAATTTTTTATTTGTGGCTGAAAAAACACTTCAAAAAGGACAGGAATTTTTGAAAAAAAAATCAAGCTTCTGTTATTCATTATCTCTTCCCATTTCTAATCTCATGATTTTTTGCGTGATTTTAACCTGGTCACAAATGTGGGCAGATTATAAATTCTAAAAATGGCCACAGTGTTTCAAGTCCCACCTATTCTTCTAGAAACTTGTCACCCTTCCACGATAACGTAGTCTTTTTTTCTTTCTCTTTGAAGCCGGGTGGGATTTAATGAATGTTTTAATGAATGGGGATGGAAGACACACAGCATTATTTCCAAAACTGGGTGTCTAAGGTGAGTTGACTTTTCTTTCTGGTGCTCTCACTGGAGATGTTCAGCCTGGGAGACAAACACCCATGTTCGAAGAAAGCCCAAGACTCAGGTAGCTTCATGTCGTGTCAGACAGATCCAACCAGGTCTCAGCTGACAGCCAACACCAGTATCCAGCCAGGGAGTGAAAATCCAGCCTTAACTGGGACCCCAGAACTTCCATACAGTTGTGTCTGTCTGAATTTCTGATCCATAATAAAATGGTGGTGTCATTTAATTTTAGGGTCATTTTTATGCAGCCTTCATAACTGGAACACATACAGAGTTTTGTTTCATAACTTGCATTTGCTGGCATGTGCATTTACTCATGTTATCTTATAGTCATAATTATCATTTTATTGGCTACAAAATATTTTGAATTGATATAGTATCGCTTATTTAAATATTGTGCTAATCTCGACTATTTAGATGGTTTCTCATTTTTCACTCTTTAATGATATAAAAAGTTACATATAGAGGCCTCCCCGGTGGCGCAGCGGTTAAGCGATGCGCTGTGGAGCTGTTGGCAGCGGCAACGCTAGTTCGACGCCCGGCC
This sequence comes from Scalopus aquaticus, assembly GCA_004024925.1. NCBI lineage: Eukaryota > Metazoa > Chordata > Mammalia > Eulipotyphla > Talpidae > Scalopus > Scalopus aquaticus. The sequence continues at coordinate 54,972 of PVIJ01010215.1, read as the reverse complement.
AGGGAGAATCCCACCTGGTGAGGCAGACCTCTCCTGCCTTGCCCGCTGCTCCCCTCAGGAGTGTATTTCTGATCTGCCTGTTCTGCTACCCGCTCTGTCTCTGGTGAACCCTCTCGCCGCCCCACGCCTCTGGCCTATACCCCAGCTTGTATGTATAAATAAAAAATAAATCTAAAAAAAAAAAGTTACATATAGAGGTTTTGCTTTTTTTTTTAACTGCTACATCGGAACAAATTCCCAGAAGTGAAATTACTTTGGGGTATGTACATTTTTATGACTCCCCAAATATACTACCAAACGGCTTCTCAAATAAAATCACATCAATCGAATCTGCCCTTTATTTTGTTTGGCAATTTCAGTACATAAAACCACCTCATATGTGTTTTGAATTGAAGTGGGATATGAATAAATCATTGCCTCACAGAGCAACCTTTATCATCATGATCCTTGCTTTTGTTTTTCTTTTTTGATAATTTAATCCATGGGAATTGTATTTTATCATTGTTTATGATTTCTAAATCTTAACTATCGAGGCTGAGATGCTTCTATCTTTTAAACATGGTTTTTCATATTAAAAAAGTTGTAGAAAATACTTTATACACAAAAATGCCTTCTCCAATCTTGATGTGTAAGAGCTTTTGATAACATTGCTTTTTAAACTTCAAGTTACAATGCATTAAAGGAAAAATCAGAATAGAATAAAAAGATAAGAAAATGATATTCCAATCATATTATCAGAAGAGAATGAAAACCAGTTCTGTTCATATTGAGTTTTTTTGTGTGTGAAACTTGTTTCGCTTTAAATATGTGTTGGATCATGATGTAAAATGTTCTTTTCCTTAAATATAACCAAGAGGTTTTAAAAATTGACCTGCTGAAAACATATTTATTAATCCCTCTCATATTGATGAACATCTCCCAAGCTGCAGCATCCCTTTTTATATCAAATTACCTTTCTTTTTGTGTTTTCTTTTAAATTTTTCATGTAGTCAAGCCAATAGTCCTTTGCGATTTCTTATTTCAGTTGAATACAGAAATTCATCTAGTCTCTACAAAGGTGATAAATGATCCACCCTTTTCTTTGTCAACTCAATTCCTACTGAAGCATTTTCTGGACACTCTGAAACTTTGTAAAAATCTGTGTCGGCTCAGCAATGTGCCAGTGCAGATTGGGCACAAGTGCTATTAGGGGGGCGGGCAAATCGAGGGCTGTGATCATCACCTGAGCTAGTGCCTGCTCTTCCAGTTGTCAGAGTTTCTGCTACATCAGCAAAATGAGTTCTGGTGCAACTGCTGTATAAGCAAATGCCGTAATTGTCACCCAAAGAGCCTAGGAAGGGTGGGAGAAGAGAAAGAAGAACTAAGTGGGAAAATCCCAGAACATGAGGAAGTAGAATAATAAAAAGACATGACTTTAGGGCCTCCCTGGTGGCGCAGCAGGTTAAGTCTCAGCACTATGAAGCTATCTGCAGCCACTGCAGCATGAGTTTGATCCCCAGCCAGGGAGCTTCCCACATGGCACAGCAGACCTCTCCTGCCTCGCCCACTGCTCCCCTCGGCAGTGTACTTCAGTCAGTTTGCCTGTTCTGCTCCCCACTCTGTCTCTGGTGAATCCTCTCACACACACACCACCCCCCCCACCCACACACACACCTCTGGCCTACACCCCAGTTCTTGTATGCCTAAATAAATAAATCTTTTTAAAAAAAAGAGAGAGAGAGACATGACTTTGGGGACAAAACATAGCCTGACAACATGATATGATGATGATAATTGTTATATATTTGATATACTGAGGAGTATTCACTCCTCACTATCTTAACGTTATTTCCAGTCTACAGATGAGCACATTGCAGACCCGGAAGGCTAGGTGGCTTCTCCGAGGTTACTCAGCCATTAGGTGCCTGGAACTTGAACTTCAAGTCCATGTTCTTTATCATTGTCCCATGCTGCCTCTCATAAAGGAGCCAGGATTTACCATCCAGGGAAAAAGATGACCACCCCCACCCCGGGAGAGTCACTTACATCCAACTTAAAGGATACGGCAGGTTCTCCAACTGCATCGTGTCCTTTTAGTGCCATTTTCTTACAAAGTTGATGACAAGAAAGAAATTGGTCCCTGCCCATGGTCGCTGTCTGTCTCCCCTGGTCAATGTGGTTTTCCAGGGTGCTCGTTTCCTGCCACTCCCCAAAGACGTGCACGTGAGGTTTATTGGCTTGTCTCAGTTGTCCAGGTAGGAGTGAGTGGGTGTGTGTGGGGTGCGCCCCACAATGAGGATGAGGGGGAGTCCTTCAGGGTTGGGTCCTGCCCTGTACTCCCAGCTGCCAGGAGGGCGCCGACCACCCATGACCCTGAGCTGAAATAGCTGCTTGGAAAATGAATGAATGAATCCAAAATGATTGTTTAATATTAGAAGTGTTCTGGATCCTTATTTAGAAGTTTGTGACCATAATATGCTGTAGATACTTAGTTCTTGCTTCTAGCAATTAACCGTTGGTCAAATTGGCCTTATGCTAGCCAGTTAGCTTAAAGCCCAGTTTCTAAAAATCCATCACCAAGTCAAAGGAGGACGTACTGTACCTCCTGGGAACCGTCCAGACTTCACTGCCCACTCTAGGGAATGCCTTTCAAATAACTAGAACTAGTTATCTAGAATAAGAGCAGCTTCCACCCCAGACTGCTTCAGAGCAACAGAGCAATGTTTTGTATTCAAGCTGCTGTTTTGCTGGATTCCATTCAGATCATGGAAATTCTTAGTGTCACAAGGTCTCAGACAGGCAGTGAGAGCTCGCTGAGAGCACAGCTGGCCGCCAGTGTGGGAGGACTGGTGACTCAGCTCAGTCCCTTTCCAACCGGGTGGAGTCAGGCAAGTTTTCCTCCTAGGTGAGCTGGGAATAATACTGGTGCATGCCTACCAGATGGTGCCCGGTCAGCAGGAAGGGGGACATGAGTATTAACTGTTGTTATTATTGCTCTCAGTATTTCTTTTGAAGCTGGTATGCTTTTTATACCTTGCTGTACTTTGGGTTTTCTCATTGAATTTCAGGAGATAGCTAGTTTTATCAGCAGCATAGTTACTGTTTTTTCTTGGTGTTTGTTATACTTCGTCACCTGGCATTTTCTTATCTAATTTCCAGTTTCCAGATCACATGCTGTTTGGAGGGGGCGACTGTGTCTCAGTTTATACTTTTTGTCCGGTATAATGAAAATAGAATCATCCCAACCATTGTCATTATTAACAGTGTCTCCTTTCAACTCAGAAGTGGCCTGTTTTGGAAGCTCAATGGTATGGTCATCCTTTTTGGACAAACTGGCCCCATCCCTGATCACAGTGACCTTGTATGATTTGGGTCAAGAGGCCAAAAGTCTGACAGAAAATCTAGGTCAGCGATTCTTGTCAGTTTTGTGCCAGGACCCACCTGGCAGGCTGCAAAGTCTTTGGACCCCCTTCTAAGAATAATTTTTTAATGTATAAAATAAAATGCACAGGACTGGAAGGCAATTTCATCATTTTCAAGGAATGTCATCAAAATATTGAAAAGTGAATGTGTGATATAGTAATATATGTGCTTTTTGACTAATGATTAAATAGCAGGTGTAGTGACAGTTTTAATAACCACTGTAATTTTAAGCAGCGATGAGCGGCAATGATATTTTGAAATACCTGTAACATCGGTACCATGATATAGAAAGAGCTGTGATTTCTGTTCCTGTGACAAAGGCACTGGTACCATTTCTGCTTGTTTTTTTGTATTTACAATGAATATGGTTTTCCTCTGTCGGTGTTCACAGAACTCTTGAATTCTATATAGGTTTCTCGTGGCCCCCGCTAGGGTGAATGTTAGCAGCAAGCAGAGGAGGTGGCAAATTGCACAAAGATCCAAAAAAGAAGAAAAGTTGTGGAATGATTGTGATTTTAGTGATCGGCACCGGAAGTGGAGAAAATGGTGCATGACATTGCCAGGATGTGGACAGAAGTTCTGTTGCTGGTCACTGTGGATGGTGAGAGTGGGGGAGGGTACAGCCCATCCCTACAGCCTTCCTGGAACAGGGGTTTGCACACTGGCTCAGAATGTAGACGAAGCCACACCAGGGTTTGAGTCCCAGCCATACCATTTTCCAGTTGTACTTTGCACAACTGCTCTGTGACTCAGTTTCTCCTGTTTAGGAGTGGTAATACCTACCTCACAAAATCACTTTGAGGGTTAAATGAGACAATGTATGTAAGAAGCTTAATACACTGTCTGATATGTTTTTGTAAACCCTCCATCAATAGTTCTGGCAACAGCTGTGGCCGTTGTTACTATGGAGGTCCACCTCCCAATAGTGAGCAGAGACTTTCCCCCTCAAGTCACCTTTTCTGAAACATGCGTGTTGATTCAAACATGGCCAGAAGGGGGCAGCAAACACCATCCCTAAGCTTAGGTCAGAAAGGGTGTGTGTGTTCACCGGGATTCGCTTCTGCTCACTGGAATGAACTGAAGTTCCTAGTCTCCTTCTGTCTCTTTGCTTGGACCACAGACCCAAAAAGGTGTCCATCCCTGTTCCAGGGTCAATCCCGTGAAGACCACTGAGGCGTTGTCACAAATGCCCTAGTGATTCTGGCAGCCCGAGAATGGGCTGGGTCCTGGGAAGAAGTCTACTGTATACAGTGGAGCTTCCTCAATTTACACTCCCATGCGCCCTCTGTAACCGCTTCTGCTTACCTAACTGTTCACCTGCTTTCTTGCTGATAGCCCCTGCCCCCCAGGTAGGTGGTGCCAGGAGCCAACACAGTTTCTACAGGTGCCTGATTTAGGAATACTCAACCTGGGATGTTCTGTTGTGCGCTCCTCCTCCCCCACCAAAATAAAGTCATTATCTTATGTTACCCTGTACGGAATAACCTGGAAAGCTTTGGAACTAAAGCAGCACACATAGAAAGAAATCTTCTCTACTACAGTGGCAGAAAGTTAGCAAGTTGGTGCCAAGATGATACCGTCCTTTGCAAACTTAATGAGATGCAATTAAATAGGATAGTAGGAATATTGTACATGAAATAGGCAAGTGGAAGTGCTTATAAAACTATTTCTTTTTTTTTTTTTTCAAAAAGATTTATTTTATTTATTTATTTATGGAGTGTAGGCCAGAGGTGTGGGATGGGGGAGGGGTGAGAGGATATACCAGAGACAGTGGGGAGCAGAACAGGCGGATCTACTGAAATACACTGCTGAGGGGAGCAGCAGGTGAGATGGGAGAGGTCTGCTGTGCCCTGTGGGTCAGCAATCTGGCCAGGATTGAACGAGTGCTGCAGTGGCCGATAACTTCATAGTGCTGAGACTTAACCCCTTGTGCCACCAGGGTGGCCCCTTATAAAACTTTGTCTAAGGAGAAAGGCTTCCGTCTTCCAAGTGACTAACTAGGAGTTGTTTATAGATCTTTACTTTGGTGGTGGAGTATCATCTCCTTTTCTGTGGCCCTAGCATATTACTAGGTCTCCAAAAATACTTACTGAAATGCACTAAAATTTAGGAAATGACCAGAGAGAGCCCCCAAGAGATCCAGCTTCATTCTCGTTGAAAGCCTTGAATTTTCCTGGAAAAGCGTTTTAAGGTTCTGAAATCATTTTACAAATGAATCTATATACATAATTCCAACAAAACAGCCAATAAAACGAAATTTGCTCTAGTCGAGGTGGGGGTGGGGAGAAAGGAGACCTCTGCCTGCCCTTCCTGACCCTCCTCCCTGGGGTAGAAATCCAGGCTGACTCAAATAAACACAGCCTGAACTGCCAGCGACAAGCCAGTCTAGTCTTCAGCCCAGATCTGGTCACAAACAGGTAACTCGACGTTTCCAAAAGTGAACACCAGGTAGGTGACCGGTAAACGTCTTCCTAGAGCTGGCAGTTCCCCGACTGGCTGGCTGATCCTGAGGGACTCAGGTGGCCCGTCCTGTACACACAGGCCCTGCCAGCGCCACGTTCTGCTCCCGACCTGCTGAGTCACGGTGGTTAGGAGGGAAGGCCAGCCATTTCTGCCATCTTGTCTCTGGACCAGCCTGGAGGCTCAGTGCAGGGATGCCCTCCAGCCCTCCTCTGCTCTGCCATCTTCCCAGTTCTTGTCCCCCAGACCTCTGCCCTCCCTGCTGTGCTGAGCCGGGGGGACCTGCGCCTGTTCTCAGTGTCTCCTTCCCTGGTCCCAGTGGACCCCGGCTCCAGTTCCAACTGGAACTTTTATTTTTATTTTATTTTCAAATAAAACAAAAATTATAAATTTAGAGATCCACATTCTTTATTAAAGAATTCATGAGTAGGACCGCATTCCTTTTAGGTGATGCAAGAGCTTACCCCAAGCGGATGGAGAGTAGGTAGGAGAGGTAAAACCCCCACCTTTCCTGCAGGGGGTCTCCCCATGCAGGTGACCTCACTGGTGCAGATTAGGAAACACCAGACTGATTGGTTTAGGATGACACTTTGGGGAGAGGTTGAAACTGCAATCTATATTAAGTCTGGACTTCTCCCAACTCCAAAAAATGAAGAACTGCATTTCGGGCTTAGGGAGAATCCTCTTCCCAAATCTGTTGTCTCATGCCTGACATTTTGCTTGCTCCCTAATGCTGGGGCAACTACTCCCGGCTGGCAATGCCAGCCCATTTTGTTTATCACTGGTGAGTGAATCTGCAGCAGAGGCGAGCTTATCTGCCACCCAGGAGAACAGGAGAGCACAGTGATGTTTAAAAGATAATTCTGCTAAAAGAAACCTGACTACTTGTGCTCTGTAGCATGCAGCTGGGCACTATAAATATTCTGTCTAGAACTGTTACGATGGCAGCAGAAATATTTAAAAACCTTAGTTTCCATACCCTTGGGTGGAAAGGTCAGAATATCAGAATGTGGGACTGTTGACTCGGTGTGAGATATTTGGCCTATCGTGAAACTTATCTTGAATAAAGTTCATCTTCTGTAAACTGGGAATCACAAGGCTAAGTTTCACTTTATTGTTCTAAAGATCAAATGAGATCATGTGTTCGTTCTGCAAATTTCTTTTTTTTTTTTTATTATTATTTGTACATACAGCTGGGGTACAGGCCAGAGGTGTGGAGCGGCGAGAGGCTTCACCAGAGACAGAGTGGGGAGCAGAACAGGCAGATCAGAAATACACTGCTGAGGAGAGCAGCGGGCGAGGCAGGAGAGGTCTGCCGCACCATGTGGGAATTTCCCCGGCCGGGCGTCGAACTCGCATCGCTGCTGCCGACAGCTCCACAGCGCAGTGCTTAACCGCTGCGCCACCGGGGAGGCCCCCAAATTTCTATTTTTAATGACAAAATATACCCTATACACAAGAGATTGTATAAAATCTGTTTATCATTTAAAGGAATAAACAAGTATCTTCTGAGTACCTATGTTAAAAAATAAGTAGAAACTTCAAAACCCTTTGTCCCCTCCCTGATATTCAACTTCACCCCAACTCCTGCGGTATTTCTCCCACTCCCGTAACATTCATCTGCATTCTCCCTGTGTTTGCCTGGCCCCTCTTCGGCTTTATTGAGATACAGTGGACATAGAATGTTGTGCTAATTTAAGGTGTAGAATATGATGATTTGATGCGTCCATAAATGGGGAGATGTTTGCCATAATAAGTTTAGTGAACATATCCTTCACCTTCTGTAATTACCATTTTATTGCTGTTATTTGCTGAAATATTTTCTCACTTTTGCATCAATTTTCTCTCTTTGAGATTCATCCGCATGGGAGAACGTGGTTGGAGTTTGTGCATTGTGAGGTTACCCACGATAGGTTTATGAGGTGCCTGTGTGGACACCCTTACCAGCTAAAGGAGGTGTTGTTCTGACGTTGCTTCTGATGAACTCATAAGAGAACTTTGAATTTTGTCAACTATCATAGTGGCAAGATGCCACTGTCATCACGTCATATCAATATGACACATGACTGTTAATGTTAACTTCAATCCCCTGGAGCTGCCGTTGTATACTTGTGTTAAGTATGATTTGTATTATAATGGAATTTCGTTATAATGATATTATAATGTAATGCAATAGACTAGAAACCACAGACCTGAATTCTAGGTCTATTTCTGCCACTCAATTGCTCTGTGAGCTTTGGCTAGTTTTTTCATTCTTATTTTAAAGCCAAATGGTTGCTTGACTGGGCACACAAATTTGAAACTGTATTCTTTTGAAATATCATTTGCATGTTTGCGGATATTTCTGAAGTGCCTTCTAAACAGCATGCAGGTTTGCAAGGTGGCCAGCCCGGGAGGCATCCGTGAACAGTGGGCCTTTTGTGGAGGTGATGGTATGTGGAGTTGAGGGTAGGGAGTGAAAGACACTGCCGCTTCCCCTGTGTTCTCTTGGGTCACTCTCAGAGAAAGGCAGCTGCCATTCTGAGACCACTCCAGCAGTTTGATGGAAAGGTACATGTGCTAAAGAACTGCCAATATCCAGTGCCGATCTGCCAGTGACTACGTGTGCCATCTTGGATGCAAATCCTCCAGCCCCAGCCAAGCCTTTGCATGAGGCAGTCCCAGCTGTCAAGTTCACTGCCCCCTGTGACACAGCCCCACCCAACCACCCTGTAAGCCTCTCCAGAACTACCAAACTCCAGCAACTGGGTGGAAGAAATATTTGTAGTCATTAAACACTAACAAATGCAAACCCGAGGGCTGGCTCTCAAAGCTTGGAGGCTGTGTTCCTGGGCCCTCATGGGGCCATGGGTTGGGGTACTGATGGGCTTGGTTCCCAGAGCCCTCCACTTAAGCCACAGCAGTTCTGCCCTTGTCTGCTTATATATTTGGGATCCAAATAGGAGTCCATTTGATGAAAGGGGTCTGCTGCCAAAATCAAAAATAGTGGGTTAGAAAAACATGGGACTAGCTAATGCCTAGCCCTGATTCCATCTGTCAGTATGGAAAAAATACTTCTCAAAAACACTTGAAGAGCCTTTTCTTTAGGATTCATGCTTCCTGTCATAATCCTTGAGACTGGAAACAAAATCTTGCAGTGTGGTGCTCACACATAACGTATCAGGGGCTGGCCTTCCATGTATGCGGTTGGATGGAGTCCAGGCCACAGAGAAAATGCTGCTCTTGCAAAGAGCCCCTCTCCAGGCCCTGCTCTGCCCCAGGGCCACCCTCTGGAAACTGCGAGGGGATGGATGGGTTTGCTTCTGTCACTGACATTTTATGATAGTAAGGACCATCGATACCCACACTAAGGCCAGCACAGATTAAGTGCCGTGCGTAAGGCCTGGGGTAGGGGCTTACGTTGACCATCTCATTTAATCCTCATGACCACCAGGAGGGAGGCGTTTTACAGAATGGGAACAGGGAGGCTGAAAGGGTAGAGGATGCTCCGGGCTCATGCGCTGGGTAGAGCAGAAGTAATGAGGACTCCCATCTGTGTGGGTAGAACCCCCCCAGGGAGTTTGGGCCACTATTGAGAACTAAGTGCTGGGTCTGACATCCATCGATTTCACACGAGGAGGTTGGACTAGTAACCCTAACGAAGGCTCTTTGCTCATCACGCACTCATTCACGCAGCCACAACTACGAGAGCTGCTCTGTGCCCAGGTGCTGTTCCTGCCCCGCTGGCCTGTGTAATTCTGGATCAGGAGATATTAATCAAAGTTGGCAATGGCACTTGGAAAAGTGAAAAAAAGCTTAAGAAAAAGGCGTCCAGACAGCACTGCCGATCAGCCGTCCCCAGGGACCCCAATGTGGAGCCAGAGTGACCCATCACCCTCCAGCTAGATGGGCCAAATGTTGGGGTGAGAGGCGACATCCTCACTGCTGTGGCACAGGTGAGTGGCCAGCTTTGTGGGTACCAATGGGGCGAAGGGTGAGTGGGATGGGAGGCGGGGGGTTGTCTCAACCAACCAGAACAAAACAAGTATCAAGCTCACAAAAGCACTTTTTATTTGAGGCAAGTTCTCCTGAAAGGATCGCAATTCGAGCCGTCGCGACGTAGTTATTAGTGGCACTGTTTAGACCGTGTGGATTCAGAAAGGGGCAGTCGGGCCGCACTTTCCCCGCCAGACAAGAGAAAACTGGGAGACTTCGCGCCGCAGAGGCTGCTCTTTGGACCCAGCCCCTGCTGCTGCAGGCCTGCAGGCTGTGGACCCGCCGCTGAGGACACAGGCCCTGCTGCACTGCACGCCGGAGAACGGGGTGGGAAAACCAGCAGCGGGTCACACGGGGAGGAGCAGGCCCCGTGGCTTCAATACTCGATGGTGAAGGGATAATTCTTGTGGAATTTACAGCTGCCAGGGAAAAGAGGAGCATGTTAGCTTCTGCAGGGAGAGACGGCGGCCACAAACTGCAGGGACAGAAAGAAGCCTCAGGGGTGGCGACAAGCCAGTTCTGAGCCTCCCGGGCAGGGGGCTCACCTCAGGCATCTCAGGGCCCCCCAGTCTACAGGCTCTCACCCACTGGCACAGACGTGCTGGACACACCCGCTCTCAGATCCCCAACTACAGATCAGAGGGAAAGCAAGCGACCGGCTGGGGGGCCCCAGGTGGCTGCGGTCAGGGGGCTGCGTGGCCTATCAGAGTCCCGGCTGGGCCGGTCTCCGGGCCCCAGCACCACTGCTTCCCTGGAATCGCAGTGCAAGACAGAGGGGCGTGCAAACCCTCGCAGGAAGGCGGGGCAGGAGCTCTGGCTTCAGTCAGACGAGCCGCTGACATGTGATGGCTTCAGGCTAGGCCAATGTGTGCCCGGTGGGGGCAGGAGGGGTGCAGGCCCAGAGACACCCCAGCAGATCTCTGGGCCTTGCCCTGGGGCCATCAGCTCGCCCTCACGGGTTGAAAGGTTTGCTGCTACACTTGGATGAGAAAGTGAGGCGAGGTGCGGCAGTCAGAGCCGCTGTGATCACAAGCCCCGGCCTCAGGGGATCTGTCCTACGGCCTTGGAGCTGCGCCCAGGGCACCGTCACAGGCCCACTCACCTCACCAGGGGACAGACCCTCCAGTTCCTGTTGAAGCTGAGCAAGGTGGTCATCTCCTCGTTGCTCAGTTCAAAATCAAAGACCTGAAAAGCAAAACCCAGTCAGCGCTGCAGACACAGGCCTGCCTCATCCCACTGCACTCGGCAGCCGCTGTGTTTCGACGGGCTGGGGCAACCCTGCTTCAAGCCGTGTCGACGGGCGCCATGTTCCAACAGCCCATGCCACTTCCTGTTGCTGTGTCACATTTAGTCGCGGTCAGTGCAGGTTTTAGAGACATAATGCTGTGGCGCACTCAGTGGGTGACAGAATGGTGTCGACTCTCAAGCTCACAGGCACTCGGTCACCAAAACATTCTTGTGACTTGCTTTACTGTGACATTCACTGACTGTGGCCATCTGGCACCCAACCCGTAATACCTCCTGGTACAGATCAAACACAGAAAACCAAAGCACGCAAACAGGCGTGCGTGCCTCGTGGGGACGTGAGGGAAGGTGAGCTCCACTATCTGCCGTCTTCCTCAGCAGAGGGTGCGTGTGTCCGGCTGTGCGCTACGCGGACCAGGGAGAAACCCTTCCCCCCCGGAACCTCCCAGTGACGCTTTTTACTGCCGTCCCCATGCCCCGGCTGGCTGGGGCCTTTACCTGGAAGTTCTCAGCAATGCGCTCGGGAGTCACAGACTTGGGGATCACGACCAAATTCCGCTGCATGGGGAACCGGATCAGAACCTGTCAATGGAGGTACCAGGGTGTCAGTATGTTCACCAAGAAGCTACATCAACATCTTACTTAGCCTGATCTATCCGTCATCCACGGGGGAAATTCCAGAACTTGTGAATGAAGCAAGACCCAGAGAAAACAGGGCCACACGGAGCAATGCGAGGGCTGCGGTTCAAGACCAGACCCGAGCCCTGCGCTCCACCACCGCACACCCTGTCGCCCTGTGCCCCGGGTGTGGCTACCAGCTGGGAGGGAGCGCACAGTCCTGGGCAGCTGACGGCGAGACAGCAGGAGCACCCCGACAGCTCACACCCAGGGCAAACGTTGCCCCCGGGGAGCCAGTGCCGGCGGCGGGGCGGGACCAGAGAGCACACAGCAGTCCTCTCACTTCCCAGCCGTGCCCTTCCTACGCCACACCCCAGGGCCGCAGCTCGCCTGCGGGGAGGGCCTGGGCTCAGTCGCCTCTCCCTCCTGGTTCAGGCACCACCGCGGACACCGAAGTGCCAGGGACAGAACTTGCGTCGTGAGCACCTGGAAATGGCTGTACCTGAGCTGTGGTTTTTTTGTGCTTGGCTGCAATGGCTTTAATCCTGGGGTCTTCCAGGATGGAAGGGTCCTCAGGCTTGGCCCTGGAGACAGAAGGTGGCCCAGTGAGTGCCAGGGCTGTCTCCACTGCCGGCATCACTGAGTCTTACCCCAACTCCTGCGCACCTCAGAGGGGCATCCGCAGGCCTCATCCTGCTTCAAAGCTCAATTCTTTGGAAAGAGAGTAGGCATCGTGCTACTAGACAGAGATCGGGAAACCCAACGAGAGCCGCCGCCCCCAGGGAAAACCCCCCAATCAGCTCCAGAAGCCCTCCCCCTGATGCTGACGTCTTCCTTTTAGCCTTTTCTCATCTTTACCAGCCGCAGGGAGCACTCCAGAGAAACTCACCAGGGTCTGTCGGGAGAGCCCAGGGGGCTATAAGCTGTCACCACTATGTCTTTGGACAGGCAGTACTGGATTAGCTTCTCCTGAGTCAGGTAGGGGTGGCACTCGATCTGCAAAGGCAAGCAGGTGATAGGACACACCCGAGGTCCCCCCGTCTACATCTCCCCCTCCCCAGGCAGAAAATCAGCCTGCACACAATGTCCTATCTCCCGGCTAAGCTGTCTCAACTGTCTGCATTTCCCAGGCGGGTTAATCTCCTTACCAGATACACGGCCTCCGGCCCTGAGGGACTGTTCTGGATCCGGCCACTTATCAACTGTGATGGGGTCTGAGGATCTCAGGGCCTGTGCTGCTAACCTGAGACCCGAATCTTTACAGTGCAAATCAAAGTCTCTCTCTCTCTCTCTCTCTCTCTCTCTCTCTCAATCAGACACCAGTGCCCAGGGACCTGTCTGGCGCCGAGGCCAGAGCCACAGAACAGTCTCCCACTCACACCAGCCGCCACGCCGTGTTCACCTGGTTCACCGCGGGCTTGTACTTCAGTCCCGGTTTGTTTAAGATCTTCTCCATCTGGAGGTGGTTGAAGTTGGAGATCCCGATGGCTTTCACCAGCCCGTCGTCCACCAGCTTTTCCATGGCCTGAAGTCAAAGGAAGATCTGCTTGCTGCTGGCCACGCCCCCGAGGACAAGGATCAGAAGCATCTTTGGCACTGGCCATTATAACAGACCCTGCCCCCACTATTCAGTGCCAGACAACAGGGCCTCTGAGAAGCCAAGTAACACCCAGACAAAAGCCAGGTGGCGCAACGGGTTAGCGCAGTGCTGTGGAGCTGTCGGTGGCTACGGCGTCAGTTCGATGCCAGCCGGCCGAGAGAATCCCACATGGCGGGGCAGACCTCTCCTGCCTCACCTGCTGCTCCCCTCAGCAATGTGTTTCAATCGATTTGCCTGTTCCGCTCCCCACTCTGTCTCTGGTGAACCTCTCACCGTCTCACACCTCTGGCCTGCACCCCAGCTTGTATGCAAAAATAAAATAAATCTTTAAAAAAAAGCCAAGTGGGCTGTTATTCTGTCCGCGGGACAGAATAACAAAATGCAACAAAGGGAAGTGGCAGAGCAGGCCACTAGCCAGGAGACAGGAACCAGCCACGATGAGGAGGGCACAACCGGAGACTCGCCTTACCTCCCAGGTGTCCACAAAGTCGCTCTCACAGGGAATCACGTTGCCTTCCCCATCCAATGGGAAAAGCTCCTTCCCAGGCTGTCATCACAATAAAAGACACACACTAAGTACCAGCCCTTCGAGACCGGGAGCGGGGGGTGGGGCCAACTGTCAGGTGGAGCCGACCATTCTGTCATGAGATCAGCCTAGCGATGGGCTGGGGGGCACAGGAGGAGGACTCCAGGCCAGGGTCGCGGGGCCTGTATACGGCGGGGCACGACCCACAGAACCATCACCTCTCCGAGCCTCAAGGCTCATCATGAAAATCCCTTCGGGGATGAGCGTCAGGCCCCAACACACCGCCATGCAGTAAGACAGAGTTAGAGGATCAACCCCACACACTTTCAAAGTGGCTAACAGAGCAGAAAACCGAGCCCGCAGCTAGGAAGATGGCACAGGACACAGCAAAGCTGGATTCTCTCTGTGGGCTGCTGATCGTGCTTATGCAGCTTGCATTGGGAGGGGCGTGTGTGAATGCAGGGTGTGCATGCACACATGTGCTGGCTGTGGGTGTGCACGCGTGTCCATGCCCAGTGGCAGAGGGGCGGCCGAGAGCCGATGACGCCTAGGGTGGTACAGTCTGGTTGCGTGCAGAGACGCCCCCGGGGCCACACGTGCTGTCACCAAGTTTTAAATGGTAAAAGCCCCGGAGGGCGAGGCGCAGTGACCCTCACACAGTGTGTGCGCATGCGTCACCGAGGGGGGGCAAGGAAGCTGCTGCCATTGCTGGCCCCTGGACAGGGAAGGACGCCCCCTGGAGGAGCAAGGAGGCAGCACAGTCCCCACCGGGAACCTGCTGAGGACGGCAGGCCGAGCTCTCCACACCTGCGCTCGTACCTTAAAACCCGTCGGCCAGTGAATAAGGTAAAGGTCCAGGTAGTCCAGCTTCAGGTCACTGAGCGTCTGCTGGCAGGCGACTTTCACCATGTTTTTCTGATGGTACGTGCACCACAGCTGAGGCCGGCAAGAGAACACAGCTCATCAGTGCAGCGCAGGGCCGGGCGGCACAAGACAGGCCTGACATCACCCCCACGAACCACCGTGTCCCCCTGACGCTGTGACTGCTGGTGGGAGCTTCCATTTCACACCCTGGGGCCTACTTTTCCAAAGGAGGTGGATAGTCAGGTGAGGAAGCCTCTGAGAAGGGCCAGAGCGGAATGGACAGGTCAGCGAGCTGGCCCTGGGCCCCACCCTTGTGTTCTCAGGGCAACTTCCCCAC
The DNA here is from genome assembly GCA_004024925.1 of Scalopus aquaticus. Taxonomy (NCBI): domain Eukaryota; kingdom Metazoa; phylum Chordata; class Mammalia; order Eulipotyphla; family Talpidae; genus Scalopus; species Scalopus aquaticus. The sequence goes on along the minus strand of PVIJ01010215.1, from coordinate 39,945 downwards.
TAGGCTGGGCCTCTTGGGGCCAACCTCCCCCTCCCCCCAGAGTCCTCTGGGCAGCAACAGCCTCCAGGTTAAAGGCAGCGGCGGGCAGCAGCGGTCCAGACTGCAGATGGGAACTGAGCCCATCTTGAATGGTCACTCCTGGGAAGGGAGCGCCCCCAGCAGTCCCAGCCTCATTACAAGGAACTCCCACCACGGGGTCCGGAGGGAATGACCTCCCAGGGGGCAGTCATGGACAAGCGTGCTCCGAGGCCTCTGCGGCCCGGAGTCAGTGACTCTGGAGGGGAGACTCGCCCGCTGGTGACAACTGCCGCTGCGTTAAGGGTCCCAGAGGATGTACAGCCTCGACTCTGAAGCCAGATAAACCTGAGCCCAAAGCCAGGCCGGCCCCCCCGTGGAGCGGCACCTTGCTGACGATGAAGAGGTCCTCCCGCTTCACCACCTTCGCCTTGATCTTCTCCTGGATGGCCAGCCCCACCTCGTTCTCGTTCTGGTACACGTGGGCGCAGTCGATGTGGCGGTACCCAACGTCGATGGCCACCTTCACCGCCTCCATCACCTTGCCCGGCGGGGACTGAAAGGACAGGCAGGCCAGGCGGGGACTTACCACCAGCCCCGAGAGGAGACGTGTCAGCTGCACGCAACCCAGGGAGGGGCAGTGAGCAGCCACCCAGGCTCCTGGCCCTGGAAGGTCACATCCCACCAGGGACGTCTCGGGAGCAGTTCTGCAAACTAGGGGGGTGCAGGGGGGCTCCACGGGGAAATGCCACAGTGCTTCATTTTAGGAAGATCTGTCAACCACTAGACAGCAGCGGAGACTGCAGCTGGCCTCCTTGCCTCTTCACATCTGCACTGGACACGCACAGGCCTGCAGAGGGAGCCCACCAACGAGAGCAACCTGGCTCCCAAGGCCAGAAGGGGCACCTCATTTCCAACAGTCCATATACTTCAAAATTCCCACTGTGACCGGGCACCACAATACCCACTTGGTTTCCGAAGCCGGCCAGCAAGGCCTGCGCTTTGCTACTCCCGTCCACGCCTGGGTCCCGATACTGGAACCCCTGTTCTAAGTAGTTCTGGGAAAGTAGCATCAAGTCAGGGCCGCTGCCAAAGCAGATTCAACAGGCTGCACTTCACTTCCCACTGCGTGTGAATCTGCTTTAGGACGAGACACAGGAGCCCAGGAGCAGGGACAGGGTCTCAGGGCGATCAGCTTATGCTCTTGGTCAGAGCTGCTGAGCCTGCCCATGAGCTGTCGGTGCCCAAACCCTCTGACTGGGTTACCGGAGTGGCCTGGCTGTAGGGGAGAGGCGCTTCCTGGCACCAGGACTGGCTGCACAGACACTTAGTCCATGTCTTACGGCCCCTGCTCAGACCAGAGAGGTGAAATGCGCCTGAGGGGCTGCTGGATTCCTGGGGGGGGAGGGCAGAAGGGAGTGGAAAGGGAAACTCCCCCAGGGCCTAGCAGCTGCAGGCATCTGCTGTTTTGACTTGGGCTGTGAACAGGTGGGGGAGGGGACACAGATCAGGGGGAACAGGTGCGCCAGCAGGCCCACCACCTCACAGGGTGGGTAAGGCCGGGTGACCTCAGCTAAGATTAGAGAATAACTTCCGACACGACACACCGGCCATCTCTTTCCTGAGGAGGCATCTGCAGTCCCCCGCCCCCGCCCACACCCCCACACCCCCCTTCAGGGCTCATGGAAGGGGGTCGAGAAGCCAGCCCCAGGCAGAGGGATAGGCACCTTCCCCAGGCTTGGACCACGGTACCGGATGCAGGGGCGGAGACTCCATGAGGGACCTGCAGAAAACCGGTACAGGATACACTCAAATTACAAGGAACTGAACTGCACACATCCTATGGACTACATTATGGTTTCATGTGATTCAGCCATTACTCTGCCCTGAGACCTGGGCACAGCCCTTTCAGACCTTACAGCCCCAACGCGCTGGCCTCTGAGGTCCCATCACCTCCACAAGACGGGTCTCCCCGTTTCCTAGTTCACAGCACCCTGAGGCCAGTATACCAATGCTGACCATCAGCCCCTCTCTCACACTTCCTGTAAAATCTAATCCTCTTCCCTTTTGCTTGCAGCTCTTGCTTGTGACTGCAAGATACTTCCATCCCTCCATCTATGCCTTCCGCAAGTCAGAAAGAAAAATCACAGCCCAAACCAGAAAGAAGGTTCTAAACAGTACAAGTGCTAAAATCAAAGTAGCTCGGAGGTTGAGTCCTTTGGAAGTATTAACCATAGGGATTTCTGGGAAGAGGGGACTGTGTACTTTCCGATTTAAAATAAACTTTCCCGAGTGAACAGGTATTGCTTTTGCTATGAGGGGCGTGGAAGAACAGAGTGAACTTCACTTTGGGAAGAAAACCCTCTTGGGGAAGAAGCATGACAACGTCCTCTGATCCACTCCTCTCACTGGGCACAGAGGTTGTTTCCATAGCTTGACTGTTGTAAATGGTGCTGTACTGAACAAAGGAGTGTTTCTGCATTCCTTGGGGAGATACCTAGGAGCGGAACTGCTGGGGAACTGGAGGGGATAACGCTAAGTTAAATAAGCCAGAGGGAGAAAGACAAATACCAGATGATTTCACTTATATGTGTAAGTGAAACCGAGAAACAATGGGACTGACAAAACCAAACCAAAGTCTAGAAATACAACTGCAGAACTGAGGCGACTAGAGGAGACAGGAACAAAGCGGGGAGCAGGCCCAATGATGCAAGATAAAGGGATATAGGTGCCGTGGTGGTGGGTGTGGGGTAGTCACAGACATCTAAAGAGGGATGACCCTATTCCCCTGAACCATATACAGTGTTGTAAACCGATAGCGCCGCCATTACCTCAAAGCAGAACAGAACATAAGAACAGTGTGCCAATGATAACTGTAGAACAAGAAATAGGAAACCGTATATTTGACATGAACTTAAACCTAATCAAAAGAAAACAAAACCAGGCCATTCACCTCAGAAGCTTTGAAAGCATCATAAGGCTGCCACCGAAAAGTAACATTTAACTTCTTCAGATTAAACCCCATTTCTTTGGAGAAACTCAATCTGCATTGAAGAGAAACTAATATAAATTGGTTTTGTTTAAACACTAGTCATAACGCTCTACCGTTTTTTTACTGTAAATATAAATCATTTCAACTCTACGCAAGTTTAACAGGCCCTTGTGACCCAAATTCGCAAAACGTATTCCTGGTTTTGATGAATTTACTAAAAATCTTCTGGAAGAGGAGTTGGCAAACTTCTGAAGCGGCCAGATAGAAAACATTTCAGGGCTCAACTCTGCAACTGCGGCACAAAAGCAGCCTCAGCAACAGCTAAAGGAACAAGGTGTGTTTCAATAAAATAAAGAATGTGGGATCTGAATCAAGATTGCCTGTACTGGAGTACTGGCTTTATAATTTACTTACACACAGTATGGAAAAAATAAGCAAAAATTTTACAGAAACAGGCCTACAGACCACAGACCCTTTTGCAGGCCATGTAAGCACTCAGGAAAATGGGGCAGAAGCACCAAGTCAGCCTTGAATTGTCCTTTTTCCTTTTTTTTTTTTTTTTAAGATTTATTTTATTGACTTACGCGAAGACGAACTGGGGTGTAGGCCAGAGGTTCAGGAGAGGGGAGCGAAAGGATTCACCAGACACAGAGCGGGGAGCAGAAGAGGCGGATCTACTGAAGTACACTGCTGACGGGAGTAGCAGGCAAGATAGGAGAGGTCTGCACGCCATGTGGGTCAGCTCCCTGGCTGGGGATTGAACTCAAGCCTGCAAGTGATAGTGCTGAGACTTAACCCCTTCGCCAGAGGGAGGCCCCTGAATTGCCCTAACTCTTATTTACTAGCAACTCTTATTTACTAGCTCAGCACCTTGATAACAAAAAAGGGAGGCATTCTGATACTGAACACTGGTATTTTGGTGACTGAGTAGGTTTAATCCGTTTCTGATTTAATCAGTTGACAAGATGGTCACAATTCACTTTGGGTGAATTTGAGCAAGCTGTGTCTGCTCATCTGGGGTTCCAAATACTGCTCCCAGTCTGCACAGCTGGGAGACCAGGAGCTGGCAGTTTTGAAGACACAAGACTCAAAAATCTGCCAGAGAATGTGAACTACCCACAGACAACAGAAAGTGCTTGTCAGTCTTTGGTTTGGCCAGCGTCCTGGGGTTCATGCTGATTATGTCCAAATTCATTTACAGCTTAATAATGTAAACTGCAAATTCACATGCTTAAGAGCTGACCACTGAAGGATGATCTTTTCTATTGCCTTATCACAGGAAAACAGTCAATTTGGCTATGACTTTACATGAATGTTCATAATCAGATTTGGCAACAAATAAGTAGAACCCAGATTAGTTTCCTCTCCCTGGACTGGAATCAATCTGAATTCTATGACCTTGATATCTCCACCTGAGGAATGGGGGTGAACCAGCACTGGCCTGCACCGTGGGATTTATTTAAACATCTTTCATCTTCAAGAACTCAAGATTGAGGCCTGCAGAGAGATGGAGCAGGAGAACAGAAAAACTAAGCTACTGATTCAGCACCCAAGCCAGCTCCTCTCCCTTCTCCCCCTTTCAGGATCTTGGACCATTCCAAGCTTTGAGAAAGGCACAGCACATTTTCTTTAGATATTACACATTTTCCTCTACTCATCCATTTTAAAGACGCTGATATCACCCCCAAAGGGGCAAAAATTGGTTTGTTAGGGAAAAAGAAATCTTAACTTATACAATGCTTTGTGTCTTTCCGAAGAGTCACAGGACATAAGCTGATGTACAATCTATCTGTGATATTAAAATTTTATAGGGCCGGGGGCAGGTAGGGAAAGATGTCTCAAAGGCTCCTGGTTGGGGCAGGTATGGAGATAATGGGAAAGAGGCTGACAGACATTCATTCCAGTTCCCAGGTTTGGAGTCTGTAAGTTGTAATGACCACTCACAACGATTTTTCAGCTTGGTCAAAAAATACTACCAGCTGCAGACCTGGGCCAGCATCAGAAGTGGTCTCTGTTTCAACGGCTCACTGGCAAAACGAGGCTGCTATGCTCACTTTTTGCCCAATGGGGAGGCCAAGCACACAGTGGAGGGGGATCCCCTCTTAGCCACATGGGCCTGAGGCAGAGCTTATTTCCAGAGACAAGAGGGTGCGTTTGAGGACTTTCAAAGGAACAGTATATTGGAGACCATTAGAGCCCTGAGAAGGGGATTCCAGAGAACCCCAGCTGCGTTGGGTCCCAGAGGTCACGCTTTTGTCCAGTCTGTGAAGGAACACGTGCACACATATGGGGGGAAGTATTAATCCACTACCCATAAACTTTTGTACGTAAGAAAACAAAGGAAATTTACTCCAAGCAGATACTTTGCCCATTTATTTCACCCTCTTAGGTCTCCACACCATTCCCCGAAAACCTCATGTCCTCTCCACTCCCCCCACCCCACCATATCCACACTTATCCAAAGTTATCGCTCTCTTTCCTGTTAATCCAATACAAGTCTTTCGGGTTCCTGCCATTTACTGACACTGTGATGAGTGTGGGAATAGTAGTGGGCGAGACAGACGCTATCCAGTCCCTGAAAGAATGCAGTTTGAACCCCGAAGGAGAGAGCTGCATGCACAGACTTCTGCTGTTATTTAAGATACCAGGGGTTTTGGGGGGAGTTACACGATCCGGTGGAAACCCTCTTTTATCAAGTTCACACCTTCTTTACTCTAGAGCAAATGATAAGCCAGAGGTCAGGGGCAGCATTTCAAAAACACAAAATGGAATAAAACCAATGGGGTACAAGCCACTGGTTAAGAACCCTTTGGGGGAACTTTGCTCAGGTGGTGTGTGCATGTGTGTGCTGCATCAGCCAAATAGAATGATTTGTCCAGCCATGACAGTGGTTGTTCACATCCATTCTAAGGGAATAACCCGCACCTGAGGGAATGTCACGCCATCACAGTCCTGATTCAATTTCACCTGCGCAGCCATCACTGGACTATTTGAAAGAAACAAAAAGCCGTAAACCCTGTCACTGGCCGAACACACCTTCCTGGGAGGCACCCGGGATCCTTTTCCTAGTTACTTCTATTTACTAAATTTCCAACTGCAGGTTTTAGGGTAAATACCTTCCTCAGTGGTGTTGCAGAGCCTTTCAAGGTGCCCCTCAATCTTTGTCTTCTCTCCCCTTCTCTGTGTAAATATTTCCTGAGGAGGCCATATTCAAGGCTCCTGGGCAAGGCTGGGTCATAACTGCAAGGTACCATGGGATACCCCAAAGCTAACTTACAAGCGGCTTAAAAATGTTGGGTATTGTCCCAGAGCCCATAATATTATCCTCCCTCTCCTGCTCCCTAATTTTCAGATGCTCAGACTGTCCTGTTTATTCCTGGCCATTTGTTCGTGGCGCTGGGAAGATATTTCAGAGGTGTGAAAGTTTCCAGAGACGGCTGAAGTAAGGCTAACAGTTTTGCAAGGTTGGTAACATCAGAACCTGGTCCCCCTGGGAAGCTCTGCCCCCCCACAGGGCACGACCCGACCCGGGGAGGCCGCCCAGGTGCCAGGGGAATCAGGGATTCAGTCCCTCACCTGGGGACTGAGGAACATGGGCAGTTTCTGGGCAAACTCGTGCCACCTCATTTAATTATTTGCCATCTCCGGTTTATCTTAAGCTACTTATTCCTTTATCGTAAGAATCAGAAAGATGACGGATAAACCCATCTAACGGAAAGACAAACGTGCAGGCGCAACAGGTGCCTGGGGCGAGGAGCGCCCTCGCTCAATGCCTGCATCTCCCCTGGCTCCGTCTTCCCGGCCCTTCCCCGGGAGCCCCTTCCCCTTTGGCCCCTTTTCGGGGTTTTCCATCCCCGGGAGCCCCTTCCCCTTTGGCCCCTTTTCGGGGTTTTCGGGCGGGAATCAGTTTCAAGCGCGGCCTGGGGCGCTACCCACCCAGGGTCTGCAGGGGGGGACTTCCGGCGAGCCATTCGCCCACCCAGCACGCGACACCCCCGGGCCGCCCGGGCAGGTCAGCGCCCAGCCCGCCGCGGCGATCCGGTCCCGCGGAGCAGGCCCGACTGAGGCTCCTCGGAGGCCGGGCGCCCAGGGCCCAGGCCTGCGCCGGGTCACCGGAGGTCCCTCTCGCCCCCAGGCCGCGCGGAGCCCGAAGCGAGCCGCGAAGAGCCGTTCCCAGGGCCCTACCTTCCAGGTGCCCAGCCCCAACAAGGGCATCTTGGCGCCGGTGTAGAGCATGATGTGCTTGGCCATGACGAACGAGCTCCGTTGACCCAGGTCGAGGACCTTGCCTAGCCCCGCGGGCGACCTTTAAGTAGCCGGCGCGACCCGTTGGAGGGGCGGGCACAGTGGGCGAGCGACTACGGAAAAGCCTTTTCTGATTGGTCCGCCCGCGCGGAGGCTGCCGCGCCGTTGCTATCCGGGGGGCTCCGCCAGGACTCTCCTCCCGCTCGGTCCTAGAGGCTCCGGATTCTTTTGACCCAGGCCCCTTGAGGCTGGAAGTGGAAAAGAGACCTCCTTCTCCAGCTGCTGTGGCACTTGGAAACGCTAACGCTTTAGCTAAAATAGCAGACATCCTAAAGATCAGCTGGGACTGCGTCTTGGTGTCCTTTTATTTTTAAGAACGCAGAAGGAGGGGTCCCTTGTGGCGCAGCGGTTAGGAGCTGTGGGCAGGGGCGATGCAAGTTCGCGGCACGGCCAGGGAGATTCCCACATGGTGCAGCAGACCTCTCCTGCCTCGCCCTCTGCTCTCCTCAGCAGTGTATTTCTGATCTGCCTGTTCTGCTCCCCACTCTGTCTCTGGTGAACCCTCCTACCACCTCACAGCTCTGGCCTGTACCCTGCCTTGTATGTATAAATAAATCTTTAAAAAAAAAAAAAAAAGCTAAGTCTTAAAAAAAGAAAAGAACGCAGAAGGATAACTTCATCTATTATCCAAGGCCAGTGTCATGTTCTTTGGGAATTTGAACAATGTCCTGTTTGTAATTTGTACAAATCGTACTGACTACAGTATGCACACTTTGCTCTTATCAAGGTGCCTATCAAAGAAATGGCTTGCAATCTTTTTTTTTTAATTTTGTAAAAGATTTATTTATTTTTGCATTCAAGCTAGGGTGCACACCAGAGGTGTTGGGGGTGAGAGGGTTCACCAGAGACAGAGTAGGGAGCAGAACAGGCAGACTGAAATACATCCCTGAGGAGAGCAGCAGGTTAGGCAGGAGAGGTCTGCTGTGCCATGTGGGAATCTCCCCAGCAGGGCATTGAACTCCTGCACTGCCTCAGCTGCTGCCAACTGCTCCACAGCGCTGGGATTAACCCATTGTTCCCCAGGGAGACCCAGCTTGCAATCTTTTGCAAGAAACTTTTCAAAATTTGGGTTTGCCTAGTCCACCTGTAGGCTTCTAGAGTTATCTTCATACCCCACCTTTGGTGCCCTGTGTCTGTACAAGGGATGCAGTTAACAAGTTTGTCTTCTCCCTATCTCTTTCAATGTCCCCCCCCCCTTGTTTGACAGGGTTGTCTTCTTGCATCAAGGAAAAGGGAGTTAAACAGCAGTTGTTGAAAAAAGCAAGCTGGCTCCCACCAGTCTTGTTTCCCCTCCCCTTGGCAGACCCCTGCCCAGCTCCGCCTTTTTTTTGTTCCTTTGTATAAATAACCGGGCACCCTGCCAGAAAGCAGGGGTGGGGGTGGGGGGTGGGGGTGGGGTCTTTCAGACGGGAGTCTGCTGCCCTCATTTGTCGACAGATTAAACCACTTTCCTTTTCCTCAAACTCTTTCCTTTTATTGGCTAAGGGAAACTGAGGCCAGCGTTGGGTATCACAAATCTTCCTTCATGCTCAAGCATCTTTTGAGGTCAGGAAGCCTAGATAAGCTTGATCCAGAACAGACAGAAAACAGTCTTCAGAAAGGAAGGCTTTATGAAAATGGCCAGTTTCAGTATAGTAACTTAGCAGAGCTATTTAGAAAAGTGAATAGGCAGAGGCTCACAAAAGAAAAGTTAACTTTAATAGTGTGGTAACAGCAGATGTTTCAAATTAGCATCAAGTGCTAAATAATAAATTGATCGGGCCTAATTGTTAAGCAGGAAAATATTCTTTTTCACGTTATATCCAAAGGAAAGTAGCTGGAAGAGCTTTGAAGACAATGTTGGTTCCTTTCCAACAACCTTTTACCACAATGTTCAGTACCACCCAAACCTGCTCTTTCTACTCCATCACTCTCCAGCCTTTCCCCTAATTATGCAAGAGTGGGAACTACCTCTGACTGGTAATAACCCAGGAACCAGATCTGTCTAAACTCCATACAGGTGATTTTCCACTTTGTGACTACTAAAAAAGTGCCCCCTGGGAAAAGTTTATAACAACAGGCTAGTCCAGATATTTTTTTTCCATTGACTTTTATAAAAGCTGTTATTAGAAGGCAAATGCTGATGCTATTTGTCTTCCAATAATAAAGTTTTAATTTGAGCCTAAAGCTGGGAACTCTGGTTGTGGTAAAACAGCAGTAGTCCACCACCCACCCCTCATAAGACCCCTTAGAGATGTTGCCTTAGAGGGTACTGTCCAAAGGGCTAGTCTCTTAGGAAAACCAATCACCTTGAGTGACAAGGTTGGCATATACAGAGGGGTGATCTGTGACAATTAGGGACATGGACTCTATTTGAAGATATTTCTTGTTGTTTCTATGGTGACTGAGTATAAAAGCTGACTGCATGAAGGAGTAGTGGTCTAAAAATGGAGAATTTTTACTAGATTATGCAAACATGAAAAGTCAGACCAGTGGAACTTCTATAGGAAAGCTGGCGCTAGAGTTGGGACATATTACTGTAATAGTCTCCCAACTGCCCCTTGCCTCTGTCACCTTTGTAAAATGCCACTGTACACTGAACAAAATTATGCTTTAGAAAACCTTCAATGGAATGCTTCTGAGAAACATCCTGGTAATTCTAATTCATATCAAGAGCAATAAGAACCTTAATGTTCTCTGAATAAGTAATCCATTCAAGAGTACCAGTAATCTCATCCTGAGGAGATCATTTAAAAGGAAAACACACACACATACACACATACAGAGTATGTAAAAACAATTCTATACACATAAAGCAAAACTGTCAATGTCCAGCAAGAACAAGAAACAAGGTGTAGCCCTATCTATATTGAAGACAATATATATAGAGAAAAGTGTATATGAAATAATGCTATGGTGAAAGAAAAAAATCATAATTATGATATGATTATAAACACAAGAAAACCACAAAGTAACATATGGACAAAGTTAAGAAGGAGCCAAAGGAGATGGGAAATTCTGTTTTTCTGATTATTTAATTAATAAGCACATGTTGTTATTACCTAGTGACTCGCCAATTCCATAGGATAAAACTTAAAAACTCCTTAACCTGATATTCAGGGTTCTATGAAATCTGGTATAATTTTATGAATATATGAAAAATACTAAATTGTATACCTTAATCGGGTAAATACTGTGGCATGTAAATTATAGCTCCATCAAACTGTTATAAACAAACATATGAAAGTTTTATGCTACTCTACTGGAGGTTAAATGGTTAAATTATTCTCAGATCTTAATGCATAAAAGAAAAAAGTTACCTAAACTTTTCTCTGAGATTTGTTTCTGCAAAGCCTGAAGGCTTATCAGCAAATGACACAACCTCAGCCTGTGCAGAAGTGACTTTGAACTGAGTCCAGGCTACTTAGAGCAGGGAGACACTAATGCAGAGAAGCCCCCGGGGCTACCCAGAAGGGAGGGGCCACTAACAGAAATTCAATACTCCAGTTAGCTGTAGAAAGTCCTATGCATGCTCCTCCACGTGCGAACTGCCTTGTAACTAGCCAATGAACCTCCAACAGGTCCACATTTCTTTTCCCTTAACCCACACCTTAGCCAGTAAAATTTAGCTCCTTTGTTTTGAACCCAAGTCTCCAAAATCAATAGAACCTCATTCCCTTTCTTAACCCTGGAAGCAGGCAGCTTTGAGTTTTCCTCCTGTCTCCTCGCCAGTCAATTTTCAATGAAGCGGGGCCTCCCTGGTGGCGCAGCGGTTGAGCGCTGAGCTGTCGACAGCTCGCGATGTGGGTTCGATGCCTGACCGGGGAGATTCCCACATGTTGCAGCAGACCTCTCCTGCCTCACCCGCTGCTCCCCTCAGCAGTGTATTTCTGATCTGCCTGTTCTGCTCCCCTCTATGTCTCTGGTGAACCCTCTTGCCGCGCCACGCCTCTGGCCTGTACCCCAGCTTGTATGTATAAATAAATAAATCTTTAAAAAAAAATTTTTTTTTTCAATGAAGCTTCTTTCTTTTTTTAAAACCTGGGGTCACGTTATGACCCTTATGCACAGAAGGTAGCAAGTGTTTTGCTTAGTAACAAGGCCTGTGTAATACAGGTTGTAGAGGTGAGAGAGTGATGGAAGCTTTTACTTTACACAGTCACTCAAGAATTCAGTGTAGAGGTTCCACATTGTTTGCTGTGGCCCAAACTATGGTGCTATTTTTACTATAGAAATTCCACTTGTCTGACTTTTCACATTCCTATAAGCCAGTCAAAATACTCTACTTTTAGACTCCTCTGCCTCCATGCTGTCAGCTTTTGTACTTGCTGTTGCAAAATCAAGTCTTCAAGGTTTGCAACAAGAGAGTAAAGGAGCAGTGGAGAATCCCAGATGAGCAATTAATTGTCCAGGCCAGGAAATGGCCCTCATCACTTCCCTCTTCAATGCACTGACACAGGATCCTGCTTCTCTGTACTAGCATTGGGAAGTGTCACCTTCCTGTGTGTATCCAAGTAGGGGCACCAGAGTACCGGAGACCTTCACAATGATAAACAACTGTAGTTGTTGACCCTTTATTACGTTTCAGGCTCTGTACTAGGCATTTCACATACATCACATGGAGGTGCTATTGCTCACAGTAATGATAATAATACAACAGCTTAGGTGTGCCTGGCACTAATGTACCAGCATCACCAGCATTTTTCATTTACTCTTTATTACCGCCCTTTGCAGTGGGCACTATGATTAATCCATTTTACATGGATGGAAAAACGAGACACAGAAACAGAGGTCAATGGCTAAGTTCTCATGGCCAGTGAGTGTCACGGTGAGGACTTACACCCAAGGAGTTTGGCTGCAGTACCCAAACTCTTTTTTTTTTTTTGAAGATTTATTTATTTATCCATATAAGAACTGGGGTGCAGGCCAGAGATATGGGGTCGTGAGCAGATTCACAGGAGACAGAGTGGGGAGCAGAACAGGCAGATCTACTGAAGTACACTGCTGAGGGGAGCAGCAGGCAAGACAGGAGAGGTCTGCTGTGCCATGTGGGTCAGCTCCCTGGCCAGGGATCGAACTCTTACTGCAGTGGCTCTGGATAGCTTCATAGTGCTGCGACTTAACCCTTTGCACCACCAGGGAGGCCCCAGCACCCAAACTCTTAACCACAATACCAGTGGCTTTCAAATTCTTTCATTGTGATGCACAGTAAAGTATATATTACACACTTCACAGCACACTTATATGTCTATATAACGGAAACAAAAAAATTTACAAAATAATTCTCATCCCTATTGTGGATGATATTTCATATACAGACATACTTTTAGTACCAAGTTTAGTCATGATATCCTGATATTCTGTGACAAACAATTTACTAATCCGTTCTTGGGTTATGACCAGCAGTTTGAAGATCTCTGCTCCCCCTCCAATCTGTGGTCTTGTCATGAATCCTCATCTCGGGGGGTGGGTACACTCTACAACCACACAAAAGACACAAGAAGGCAGTCCCCATGGAAATCGACAGGACTAGCATTGCGGTGAGGCCAGCAATGGCTTCTTCCGTCCCCTCACCTCACTCCCTTTTTCCATGCCCTCTGCCCAACAATCATCATTTCGGAATGAGGACACCTGGGATTGGTCCTTTGGATCCATGAAACAGTTCGCTGAAGACGTAGGAAGAGGATATTGGCCTCGGCTGCTATGATGGAACATAGCAGGATATGCTCACTGGGGAGATGGCCAGTAGGTCAATATTGATTCATATTTATTTGTGAGATGAAGTTTAAACGGCAAACATCGTTGAGAGAACTGTCAATATTAACCTTACCAACCTGAAGAATAATCCCCCACTGCCACCACCAAAAAAGAGAAAAGAAAACAGAAAAACATTTTGTCACTTTTTTTTTTAAAGATTTATTTTTATTTATTTATACATACAAGCTAGGGTACAGGCCAGAGGCGTGGGGCGGCGAGAGGGTTCACCAGAGAAAGAGTGGGAAGCAGAACAGGCAGATCAGAAATACGCTGCTGAGGGGAGCAGCGGCGAGGCAGGAGAGGTCTGCCGCACCATGTGGGATTCTCCCCGGCCGGGCATGGAACTCGCATCGCTGCTGCCGACAGCTCCAGGCAGCAGCGCAGCGCTTAACCACTGCGCCACCAGGGAGGCCCCATTTTGTCACTTTTGGCAGTTATTTCAATACACTCTTTGGATAACAGTTACTATTTTCTGGGTGTCTTCCACACATCAGGTACTTCAAATACATTATCCTTAGGATTTGATCCTTACAACTTCCTGGCTCAGACAACTGCCTCTATTCCTTTCCCATGATTGATATTGAAGAAACTGAGATATGATCATATCAACTCACCCAAGACCAAGAAGCTAATAAGTGGATTTCCTTTAAGTTTTTTTTTCAAAGATTTATTTATTTATGCATACAAGAGCTGGGGTGTAGGCAGAGGTTTGGGGGAGGTGAGAGGATTCACCAGAGACAGAGTAATTTGTGACTGCCACATGCTTAACAGCACACATACAAGAGATGTCTGGGTGTATTTGCTTCTGCAAAACTTCCAGCCCCTCCAGCAGTAACTTCAGTCCTTTTCCTTCCAGTCAAGAAAGCTCTAGAGAAAGCGAGTGAGAAAGATAGTGAACATGTCTAATAACAGGCATGTGATGATAAGGGATGAGATTAGGGCAGGCTTGGCTGCTTGGACAGGGAGGATGGAAAAGACGCATGCTCCATGTACACACTGGAAAGACACATTCTGATAGGCGAGAAGAGTACTGCATAGACCCGGGAGGTGGAATGAGTTGGTCTGTGCAGGGGGCAGGAGGATGGGGGAGAGAAACAGGGGCTCTGTGTGTGGGTCAAGCAGAGAGAGCTGGAAATGAAGTTGGAGCCCAAAGGGGAGCAGCAGGTACAAATGTGATTATGTAGAGCCTTGAAGGGTCCCCACAAATGGTGGGGCTTTATGCTGAATGTGACACTGGAAGATTTTATCAGAGGCATGTCACGATCTGTTGTGTGCCACAGAGGATCACATGTTGCTGTGCAGAACAGACTCAGGGGTGTCAGGAGGGGGGCCATTTGGCCAACTGCAGAGCCTGGGCATGGGGCAGGAGAGAGAAGATGGTGTCTTGGTCTAGGATGGTGTCACAGGTTAGCAAGCAGACGCTGATGTGGAATTTAGCATGCAGGATATTTATCTAGGAGGATCCTTGGGAAGAGAAGAAACCAGAGCAGGAGTGAGCAGAGGGAGAAACCAGACTGTGAAGCAAACCCTACAAGAGTCGTGGACAACCCTACAGGGTGCTTTAGTGCTATAAAGACCCATCAGAGACGCCCCCAGTTGCGCCGAGATGGGCAGGTATTCAGCCCATATCACAAAATGGATTAGACAATGGATATGGGCCACCCCCATCAGGGGTGTGACATTGGGCAAGGTACCTGGGCCAACATCTCAAGGGTCTAAGAGCTGAAGGCTCTTGGGACTCCCACAGCTGGAGCAACATGCCCTTCCCTGAGCAGCCCCTGCAGTTCTTTGCTGAGTAAATAGCATAAGCTGTGAGAGCTGATACACAAATCGGATGAACAGCATAGACGAACCGTAGCCTCTGAGCTCAGCTGGGCTCAGGGTCACAGCTAGGACTATCCCCTCCCTCCTCCACAATTCATTCCAATTCGCCTCACTCCCAGCGATGACCTCACCAGGCCTTGGGGACTTACTTGGTGGTGTGACCCACACCTTGACAACCATGCTTTCTTATTCTGGGGTACTACACATATCCACTCCCTTATAACAGAGCACCCTACGTCTCATCAAGTACCTACCATTGATCAAGGTGATACCTTTAGGATGGTGCTTCCTTGTCTTACTTGCTGAATCTTTGCACAAGTCACCCCAAGGACCTAGGAGCACTCAGAGCTTGTAATTTAATGGCACCCTTGACTTGCTTCCTGGCAAAAATATTTCCCCCATGGGAAACCGGACCCTACCCTGCAGAGTCCAGAGCTGCAAGAATGGGAAGCACAAATTCGCCACAGGGACCCCTGAGAGTGGGGTCCAAGGGGCTCAGTCCTGCTCTGTGCCCTGCTTCCTGGACCCTTATATTCTTCCTTTGGGGGACCTAGTAGAGCAGGATCCCCTCCATTCTGCAAGTGGATTAAGATTCAGGAATAAGTGGAATTAAACTCTAGCCACCCTTTGTTCTCTTTTCCTGCTAACCCCTCCTTGTGATTAACCAGTAGCTGGTCCCAGCTGCGTTCCTGGGAACTTGGAAGATTGTATTGCATCCCTCGTAAAATTCTCTGTGTCCCTTTGGGGTTGAGAGCAGCATCAGAAACAAACACCCGCTAATTGCTGAGAATGCACCCTGCTGAGAAAGTCAAATACCTGGATTCCTGTCACATTGAATCCCTGGCACATCCTGGGACCTGGATCTGTCAAACCCTGCACTTCTCTCACCCTCTTTCACCTTTATGTAACCTCAGCACTCCCGCCTTTGTGGGAGCTGGATGGGGGGGGGGGTGCCTAAGCTGCCCACCCTGTGTAAAGACATTTCTTGTGGTTCAGTTTGGCTTTCTGGAAGCCAGTGAAAGACCCAGTTTGGTACGGTCTTGGAGTCAATGTATATACTTTGTCTTGACATGCTCCATTCCTATAAACACTGCCTCAGACACGCTGTGCCTGGAACAGCTCCACGATTTCCCAGTAGAGGATGGGTATTGTGGTGCCTGACACAACGGTGGCGTCGTGGTCACGTGCTCACCCTCACTCCTCCTCTGTTGTAAAGTGAGCCCCCTAGTCTGATGCACGATATGTGGGAGACACAGCCAGAGAAACCTCTGAGGATGGTGCTGGCTGAGGCCCTCCGGCAGGTAAAGAAAATCTATACCCACAGATGTGTTGACCGCTGTCTGAATAAATCTCTGGCTTCCCCAGCGTGTAAAGTGGGTGATTTGACCCTCGGTTTGCAGCTGCAGTGCCTGATGCCTGCAGAGGCCAGCACGGGGGTGAGGATGATACAGCCGGGGGACGTGCACTCGTAGATGACATCATCCATGGTGGATGACATGTGACGTGAGGACTTCCACTCCTGTACCCTTCCTGTCACCCACCCATGTGTCCATCGCTCAGAACTCTGATCTCTGACCTCCCAGCAGCTCTGCTTCAGGCCCCTGGCCAGCCCGCTGAAAGGGATCCTGGACCCAGTTTCTACATGAGGCTTCTACACACCAGCAAGAGGTCCAAGAATTTAACTCCATTCAGCTCGGTTCTGGCACTAGGCATCTGGAGATAGCACCAGAGTCCACAGGTCAAGGCCTCAGCCTCCCAAGAACACCCTTCTCATCAGATGCCACTTACAAGCCCAGGCAATTAACTGTGTTTCCGACCAAGCAGCTGCAGATTAGAGGTTCCCACAACCCACCCCTTAGACTTCCAGTGCCAGCTGCAAGCCCAGATTGCTGCCTGTGCTTCTGGCCTACTTGCTAAAATCCAGAGGCTTGACTGATTTGCTAGAGTGGCTCACAGAACGTAGAGAAATACTTAATAGATCACTGGTTAATTCTAAGAAAAAAAAAAACTCAGGAACAGTCAGATAGAAGAGATGTGAAGGGCAAGATATGGGGGAAGGATTTTTTTTTTTAATATTTATTTATTTATACATACAAGCTGGGGCACAGGCCAGAGGCGCGGGGCGGCGAGAGGGTTCACCAGAGACAGAGTGGGGAGCAGAACAGGCAGATCAGAAGTACACTGCTGAGGGGAGCAGTGGGCGAGGCAGGAGAGGTCTGCCACACCATGTGGGACTCTCCCTGGCTGGGCGTCGAACTCGCATCGCGTGCGCTGCTGACAGCTCCACAGCGCAGTGCTCAACTGCTGCGCCACCAGGGAGGCCACAGGGGAAGGATTTTCCGTGAAGCTTCCATGGACTCTCCAGAGATGCCACTCTGCCCAAATCTTCACACGTTCACCAATTCAGAGAAAGAGCCCTGTTCTTTGGGATTTTTATGGAGGCTTCATTATATAAGCGTGATAGATTAACTCATTGACCACTGGTGGTTGATTCAACCTCCAGCCCCCTCACTCCTCCCTGGAGATCTGGGGTGTGACTGAAAGCCCAAGTTCTCAGCACACTGTGGCTTCTCCCACCAGGCAACCAGCCTCCATCCTTAGGTGTTTCCAAAAGTCACTCATTCATATAACAAAGAACACCTTGATCACTCTCAGCACAGAATATTCTGAGGCCTTGGTAACCTGTGAGTCAGGAACTATGGATGAAGATAACCATAGCTCATCTGCAAAAAATCTATTTTGGTCATCTGAATCACTGAACATATTTCTCATCAATCACAATATTGCATCAGCCAAGGCATTCGTCACTGTCATGAGTTGAAGACTCCAGATGGCATCTGGAGTCCATATTTCTTTCCAAGGCCCCCAACGTGTCAGTCATTTTTGCTCAGAGGGTCTAACTAGCATGATAAAGTAGATGCTCCCTGGTGGTCTAGTGAGTAGGGTTCAGCACCCTTTCATTAATATAGTCGCTCCATGTGGGATTTCCAGAAGCTTCAGATATCTTTGAACTATGACAAAGGGCAAAACTTAGTCCTGTGGCAAAACTGTAAGCCGTCTATTTTGTGTCTGAATGCAGGAAAAGTCCATTTGCCAACTCAGCATAAATGCTAGCAGTTATTGTGTTAGGACCTGAAATCTAAGCTGGACAGATGGAGGGGTGTTGAAAAGTGAAGTGAGTGAAAGTGAAGTGAGAAAGTTAGTCAATCAGAAATCTTAATGGTGTCAAAGAACTGATGAAGAATGAGTATTTAAAGATATAAGTTAGGGTAAGAGGTTTTGGTTGGGATGTGATACTTCAATTTGAGATTTAATGGTAGTGGAGTTATTGGTAATGACTGAAAAAAGGGGAAAGCTCCTCAAAATTGAGGGGCTCCATTAACTGTAATAGCAGAGACACCAAGAATTACATGGATATGGAAATTCACTGAAAAGAGGACAGAAAGGGTAATAAAAAGTGCTAAGAGCTCTAAAAACTGTGGAAGGGTGACCCTGAGGTGAGTAGAAGGTATAGTGGAATTCTAATTTGATGTCAATCACTTCAAAGTATCTGGGACTTGGATGGATTTAGAAAATCCGCCACCTCTTGAAATAGCTGCAGGGACAATACTGTCCTCCAAGGGGCGCATGCCTTCATTTACAGCCAGTTCTTGAACATTCAAGAGAAAAGATAGAGGAACAAGTCAAAGAATTTGGGCTATGATGATTATTGTCAGTGGTCTGTTGATAAATGTTTAACAACCAGTTGGGGGTATGGGTCAAGGGGCACTTGTGATTTGCTGTCATTGCCAGTTCTGTGAAATAAATACTCTCCCACGTCCTCCCCCAGTTTATTTCTTTTTTTTTTTTAAGATTTATTTACTTATGCATACAAGCTGGGGTACAGGCCAGAGGCGTGGGACGGCGAGAGGGTTCACCAGAGACAGAGTGGGGAGCAGAACAAGCAGATTGACGGAAACGCACTGCTGAGGGGAGCAGCGGGCGAGGCAGTAGAGGTCTGCTGCGCCGTGTGGGACTCTCCCAGGCCAGGCGTCAAACTCACCTCAGGCTGCCAACAGCTCCACAGTGCAGCGCCTAATTGCTGCACCACCAGGGAGGCCCTCCCCCTGTTTATTTCTAACTGCTTGACCTCTAAGACCAAGATGATGAGGGAAGCCCACCTCAGGCTCAAAATGTAATGCAGTACCCCAAAGTTCAGTGACTATGACAAGTAATAATAATAATTTTGAAAAGGAATGCATTCATTAAATGAAGAAGTACAATGTTTCCACAGACTAATGACAACATTGAAGGAGTTAACATAGGCTAAGGGGGTGGTGAGTGCCTGAGGGCTAGGGAGGGACTCCTTTCAGTCTCTGAGGAGGCTCTACATTTCATTATAAATTTCAAGTACTCTGCGAAAATCCTGAAAGAAGTCTTGTCTGCTGCTGCAGGCATCATCAGTTTCATCAGAATCAGGGCTTTGAATGGCCATTTGAAGCACAAGATTTTGTCAAGAAATGGGCACACACTCTTAAGAAACTCACTGACTTTGCAGAGCCTTCTGGAAGCACATAATGAAATATCAGTTGATTCTTTTGTTAAGAGAAAAAGGAAAGGCCAGCATCAAAATAACTTGCCAAGCTTAGACTGTATGGGAGTAAATGAGTCAGAGGTCATTGGACATATTTTTTTATGTTATTTCTGCAAAGGGAATATGTTTTCAAAGCATCAAAAATCCAATTACATGCACAACTTGAGTATATGTTTTTATGTGAATTCTTCCAAGTGAGATAGGGGATGCTGAAGGATGGGGGCAGAAAGAGGTCAGCCAGCCACCAGGCCACCAGAGGGTCCTGGTACTGGGAAGTGATGATCACTGGAGAGACTGCATTTTTCTGTAATTACTTTGTTTATGTCTACTTTGTTCTCACTTACACGTTGTTTACTCAGGCTTTGTGTGCCCCTGAGTGATGACCTTCTTCCATTTCTTATGGAATAGGGACATTCCATGAGTTTACCAGGAGCCCCAATGGCTTCTAACCTCCCCAGAATTGTGAAAGATAAAACTTGTAAGCTCTGGAGTATCCACATAGCCTCAAAGAAAGAGATGAGATCTCCGAAGACTGCTTAACTAGTCCTGGGCTCCCCTCAAAGGATCACCCTAGAATTCTGTCCTATCCTTGGGGCTGCCTCCTGTCTGCTCAGGTGCAAACCTTTAATTAACTTTGCCTTGTTTATAACAAACTCTTGCGTGAATTCTTTCTCCTAGAGGGTCCTGAACTCAAGACAGCACAAGGAGGAGTTCAAAACTCCCAGATCCTCAAACATCTGACCCCACAAAAGTTAAGATTATCAAAGAGCAGCTTCCCTAAAATGTAAATGATAAAAAATACACTATCAGCCCCTAGGTTGCAGCATGCATATATACATGTAACTTGTTTAAAAAAAAGATATATATATATATATATATATATATATATATATATATATATATATATGACAAATGTTTAAGTAACCTCCAAGTTGAATAGTAAGTCTATTGATGAATCTTTAATACCGTTTAGGGGAACATGTCGTCTGAAACTGCATGATTAGTTCTGAAAATTAATGCAGAAAAATACCTACTAAGTCTTATAGAAATAAAATTATAGTTGAGAAAATATTCTAATTCCATGCTAACTAAGCAAAGGGAATGAAGTTTTTTAAGAGGACATTTCTTGATAAATATAGTCTAGTAGAAAGGGCCCTTTTTGCCCTTTCTTCCTTTCTGCTATCTGGAATATGGAGATAATGGCTGGAGCTCAAGCAACCTCTGGAATCACGAGGCAGCATGGATAAATAATAGGATCGAAAGAGTCTGGATTCTTTAATTGTGCATTTGCCACCATAACAGACATGAACTGCCTTCCTCCAATCTACTTACACATGGTAGAAAAGAATAAACTTCTATCTTATTTCTACAAGTGTTTGCCATAAACTCTGCATAGATAACCTCACTTAACCATCATAATAACCCAAAGAGCTAAGTGTTGTTATACCAGCTTTATAGACGAGAAAAGCCAACACCTGCAGAGGCTGAGTCGCTGGCAGATTGAGTTAGACTGTCTGGCTCCAGAACCAGTGTTTTATTCCCTACCAGGCATCATCCCAAACATTCAACAAACATTAACTTAAGTGATTCCCACAGGAAATTTAGAAGATACTTAACTATCTTCTAATTCACTTAATTTGTAAAAGAGGCAATCAAGGTCTAGAAATGTTGAAAACTACTAGAGATCACAGCAAGCAAGATGGAGCCAGGATCTCAGGTGGGGGCTCCTCTCCTGGGACTCACAGTATGGGGCACTCTGAGATGTGATCTTTCCCAAAGGTACAGATGAGAACACTGTGTCCTTAAGGGTCATCATCTGGCACCAGCTTGTGGAGTGTCCCCAGTCATCTGGGTGAATCTAATTCAGGACATGTGCCCAGAGATCCTTATTGAATCCTGACATCAGCCTTGTAGCATTGCCAAAGCCAGACCTACACATGGATGTTGATTTTAAAGCAGAAATGAAAACCAATATTTGCAAATTTGGACTTTCTTCAGTGTTCATTATTAAAAAAATTTTCAAAGGAAGCTACCCTTGGAACAGGGCTTAGAAAAATATTTACTCAAGTCATAAATTGATTGAATGCCCTCACATGCTGTAGTTGGGCTTCTCGATCTGAACTTACCTGAACTATCTTCCTCGTCAAGAACACACTTGATGACCTGCATACTATTATAGTGTAGTTCCTCACAAGGCCATCTCTGGCGACCAAAAATAATAGCGATGGCTCTCAGGTATTTATCACGTTCTGTGGGAGTTTGAGGGCACCGCTCCTGGGTTGAGAATCCACTGAGCAATACACACAAGGGTCAGGCATGGTGACATCAAGATGGCAGCTTGCTTCTGACAAGGTCAGATTGGGGAAGATAGAGTGATCTTTGCACACAGGCCTGCTATATGTCACACTGGACTGAATGTGGCCAGGTGCAGTGTCGAGCAAAGCTGGTCACTTTCCTGGTGGAAAATGCCTGCCTTGGGATCTTTCTCATAGAGAGAATTCAGAATCAAGAAGAGTCTGGAATTCACCAAATAAATCACTCACCACCCTTTGGGAGACTGAGTGAGGGGGTGAATGGAAAGTAAAGAATCTCATCCCTGACAGCAGAATGTTCTGCTTGATAGGGATAAAGCAAAATCTAGAGAAATATAACAAAAAGGTCCAGCTGAGGTTACTCATGTGAAGGGCCATATGCTCAGGGTTTTAAATGGCCAGGTGACAGGCAGTGAGGTACTCTCGATCCAGAGCCCCAAGAGCCTGAGGAAGAGTAGCTTGGAAGAGCTGGCTTGGATCAGGGCCCATCTGGGCCATGGAGTGTCACATACGCATCATAATTTAACCGTCAGCACACTGTACACTCTCCACCCTGAGAGCAGGAATCTGGGCAAAGTGTTCTAAAGTGAGGGAGGAGATTGCCCCCTCTGTGCCACCTGTTTACAGCCAGGTTTTATCACTTAGGTATCATGGCTCTCTGGCAGGTGAGGTCTTTATGATTCAGAGGGCTTATGTAACTTGCACAGGAGCTTATAGTGCCAAGCAGCTAATGGAATCAGATTGAATAACCTTAGAAAAACCCTTCACATTCCTCCTTATCTCATTGCCAAGGTGAAAATTATCTCCCAAGAGCTTGAACGAGGTTGAGGAGTACAGTGGGAACTAATCTACACCTTGAGATTAGTAGGAGAGGTTATAAGAATTGTAAATGGAGAAGGGCCTTGGTGAGGGTGCTTTGCATATGCAATAGGTTTAGAATTTTTCTTTTCCTAGCTTAGCTGTGTGCTCAGAGCAGAAACCTGTTTCTCCTTCCGATGAAATCTTCAGAAAGAAAGTTTATAACTACACAGCCTTGAGTACTCCGTAGCTGTCAATAGTAAATCTCAACACTTTGTTTGTGGTACAAGCTTGGGGAACCTTGTAATTCAGAGTTACAATTTGTCAATGGGCTTAGAAAGATTCAGGGAGGAAGTTTTGTCCATTTGGAAGAGGCCACAGTGATGGCTGACAGTGGAAGATGAATGTGGGCATCACTTGATAAAGCTTGGGAGTGGGATGTTCTTTGATTATTTTATTTAAAATACACATTTAGGGCCTCCCCGGTGGCGCAGCGGTTAAGCTCTGCGCTGTGGAGCTGTCTGCAGTGGCAACGCGAGTTCGACGCGACGCCCGGCCGGGGAGAATCCCACATGGCGCAGCAGACCTCTCCTGCCTCGCCCGCTGCTCCCCTCAGCAGTGTATTTCTGATCTGCCTGTTCTGCTCCCCACTCTGTCTCTGGTGAGCCCTCTCGCCGTGCCACTCCTCTGGCCTGTACCCCAGCTTGTATGTATAAATAAAAAAATAAATAAATAAAATACACATTTAGAGTAACATTAAAGGAATTAATGGTTTATTAATTTAATAAAAAGTTACACTTTTTGGAGTCAAATTGATTTTCTTTATTAAAATGCAAAAAGTTCAGTTAAGAAAGGAAAATGCTAAACTCAAAGCTCTGCTGATTTTGAAAGTTGATATTAATCTATGAATATTTTATTTTTTCTCTCTTTTCAAATTTTATATATATTTTATATAATTGTCCATTTTTGTACATTGTTTTCTTTCTTTTCCCAAATGTAATCTCCCTGGAATTTCCACCATAGCTCACCTGTGCACCATCACCATAAAAGTAATACTTTTAAGGGAAGAAGGAAACACATGTATTGCCAGGATTTTTGCTAAAGATTATTCATGTTATCCCCTTTATTTCTCATAAGAACCTGCAAAAGTAGGTTATAATCTCTCTTTTTTCCTTTCTCTCTGACCTTTAGCACATGAAGCTCCTTTTCAAAAGTCCATAGGCCCCAAACCTATACTCCTTTCAGCATGCAATAATACAATCCAACAACTAATATTCTTAAAACACTATAGAGTTACAATGAACACTTCACATGTATTGTCTTCCTAAATCTTCCCCAAATCCCTTTGAATTAGTCTTTGTTATGCTCATTTTATAGATGACAAAGCTGAAGCTCAAAAGAGTTATTTCTTTCAACTAGTAAACAGAGCTAGAATTCAAGGTCGGGTCTTCTGACATTCAATCTCAAGGTTTACCCAGTACGCTTTCCCACTGAAATCAGAAACATATTCCTTTACACCACAGGAAGTTTTTGAGTCCTCTTCACAGAGAGAACAGAGCAGACTACCTAGTGTCAGACCAGGGTGTTCATCTGATTGGTTATTGGTTAAAACTCAATAGTGTTTGTAAGGTTGAGAGATAGAAGAAGGCAAGGAAGCAGAGGGGAATGTAAGATACAGAGGCCTTTATTAGCAACTCCCGGGCGAGGTTCACAGATCCCAGGCGGGGGTCTGTGGAGTCGCACCCAGCAACCAGGGGGGCGGGATTTTATACGGGGTGAAGGAATTCCAAGGGTGGGGGCAACTCCATTTGGAGCTGGTGGCCTTGCAGGTGCATTCGGGCTGCGGCAGCCCGTCTGGGTAGTGGGGACATGAGCTTCTTTCCAAGGTCACACATCTTCGCCGAGATTCTTCACAGCGCCCTTATTGTTGGGGAGGGGTGGGTTGAGCCTAACAGTGTTGAGATGTCAGTTCTCTCCAAACTGATGTCTGCTAGGTTATATGTAACACCAAGCAAATTCCCATCAGGTTTATTGACAAATTGGGTCTCCTATTCATATAGAGCCTAAAATAGTGAAACAACTTTGAAAAAGAAGAATGAAATTGGAAGAAGATGCACCTGTTAACACCGACTGATTTTAAGACTTATTATAAAACTACAGTAATTAAGAGTGTGTGGCTCAATTTTTAGAAGATAAAAGAACATCTTTCTGATTCAGGTTAGAGAGGAGTTCTTAGGGGAAGATGCAAAAACACTTAGAGAAAAGATAGGTACATTTTTTCCCATGAAAATTAAGAGTGCCTTTTCATATAAACATATAAAAAACAAATCAAGGCTCACTGCAACACATATATAAGCAACAAAGTATTATTATTCTGAATATGTAAAGAACTCCTTTAAATCATTAGGAAAACAACAACCAAATATAAAAAAATGGGGAGATATTGGAACAGATATTTAATGAAACTGGAGATCCCATGGCTAATAAAGGTATGAATAAGTACTCAACCTCTTTCATAATCAGTGAAATGCAAATTAAAATCATATAATACCATTATAAACCTTCCGAACTGGCAAAAAATGAGACCAATGGCATTTAATATTGGACAACATTACTTTTCATATGTATCAAGAGTTAGGGAAGGCACATGGTAAAATCACTTTGGAAAAAATTTGTTATTGTCTAGTGAAGTTGAAGATAACTACATTCTCACCTAGGCAATTTCTGTCCTAGAGAAACTCTTACACATATGTCTGTAACCCAGTGCCTGTATATACAAAGCATTGGTTGTAAAAGGGAATATCTAGAAATAATTCAAATGTCCATCATTAATAGATTAAATAAATACATTGCAACCTATTTACTATAGAATACAAAGCCAAAAAATAATATAAATACATTTCAGTTAAAAGAACCTGAATGAATAATGAATGTCATCTTTCAAAGCTAAAAAATAATAATTTCTTAAACATATATAAAAATAGATTCTTTTTCTGTGATATGTATGAAGTATTTTCAAATTCCATGGTACAGAATAAATTAATATCAAGCTCCTCTTTCTATCCTTGTTAAAATTTTTCTCATTGGTTTTCCCTCTTAGTTTCCATTCCTTTAAAAAAATTTTTTCCAGCTCTCTCCCTTGGGCAGAAAGTCCTGGTGTTGCCTGGACTGCTGTCCCACCTGCTGTTACCGGTATTAGAAGAACAAGCTGTACCTTAAGTCTCATTCCCGCCCAGGTGTCCCTGATGCCAAGATTGGCATCTTTGACCTCGGGCAGAAGCAAACAGAAGAAAATGAGTTCCCACTCTGTGGCCACGTGGGATGAGACAACTAGGAGTCACTCTTCACTAAAGTTGGGGTGATTGCCAGTGTCAGCACCAACAAGAAGTGGTAAACAGTGGGGCAAAGATGGCGTCCACAGCCAAGTGCGCCTCCACTCCTGGTGCTCCGTCCACACCCACACGGTGATGTCCTGTGCCGGGGTTGACAGTCCACACACAAGTATGTGGGTGCCTTTGAAAGCGCAGGGACACACGGGCCTCCCTGGTGGGGCAATGGGTTAAGTCTCAGCACTATGAAGCTCACTGCAGTCACTGCAGCACAAGTTCAATCCCCGGCCAGGGGGATTCCCACATGGCGCAGCAGACCTCTCCTGTCTCTCCCGCTGCTCCCCTCAGCAGTGTGCTTCAGTAGAGCCACCTGTTCTGCTCCCCACTCTGTCTCTGGGGAATCCTCTCACCACCCCACACCTCTGGCCTACACCCCAGCTCTTGTATGCATAAATAAATAAATCTTTAAAAAAAGAAAAAAAGAAAGCCCAGGGACACATTGGCAGGGTTCACATTGGCTAAGTCATCACACCCATTACAGAAAAGGTGCAGACATTTGAGGTGCTACCTTGACCAAGTTCAAGCTCAGTGATGGCCTGAAGGTTCACACTGCCAAGAAGTGGGGCTTGATTAATTTTAATGCAGATGGCTTGGAAGACAGGGTAGCAGAATAATGGCTCACCCCGCATGGCTATGGGGTCATTGTGCCCCTGGACTAATGGTGGGCTCTGCATTCACGAGATCCCCAGTGCTGGCCTCTCCTAAGTCACACCAAAAAAAAGCCTAATTCCTACCTCCAAAATGAAATCAAGCAATCAATTAGTTTTCCAGTTTTATTGAGACATCATTGACGTACATCATCGTGTAAGACTAAGGTGTCCAGCATGTTGGTTTGATTCATATACATTATGAAATGTCTCCATAATTCAGCTCACATCCCCTTCTCATATAGATATAATAAAAAGAGGAGAAGGAAGAAACAAGAGGAGAAGGGAGGGATTTATCTCCTCTTCTCAGTGCCATTATTACTCATATCTGACTTTCTCTCAAGTTTGAACTTTCATTCTACACATCACACAATTTTCATCAAGGAAACTCAACAATCTCTTTGGGGCCACTGTGTCCTAGGACAGTCTGACCCAGCTCAATCCATTTCCCCATGACAGAGGCAGTCAGTGACTTCAGGGTGTGTCCTGGGGTTTCCATCAGAGTCCTGCTCGGCATCTGGCTTCCAGCACCAGAAGCCTCAACCTCTTACCTGGCTACAGGTAGCTGCCCTGCCACACACACCCAGCTGCCCTGCCACGCACACCCACCAGGGTCCCTCACACCCAGCCGCACTTAAACCCCCAGGAACAAAAATTCTGGGCAAGAGAGTCCTCCCCTACATCCCGCACAGTTTTCAGGAACACAATTGAATGAATGAATGAATGAATGAAGACAGTTTCCATGGTGGGCACAGGCAGAAATAAGACCACAGACTTTCCCAGGCCATCTTTGAAAGCTTCAGAGGAAAGGGGGGCAGTGTTGGCACATAGCGGATCATTCTCTCTACACTTAGGGACGCAACTGAATACTTAGATGCACATCTGATGCACAGAGGCATGAGTCCAGCTGAGCCCGGCCCATGTCTGTCTCTGCGGGGAGAGGCCCCGGGTGCTACCCCTTGGGCAGGTTGGGCTGTCCAGCAGGGATCTGGCTCTCAGTCATCTCCTGGCCCCAGGGTGTCCTGGGTGTCCTCTGATAACTGCTCTGCCGCACCCACTGGGAGGCAGCAGGGCAGGGGCAGCAAAGTGGCTCTTACACATCATGTTCTGTGCCTGCCGTGGACATGACTTCAGACACAATGTTCTAGTTCTCACCCATAGGAGAATGCTTACGGGAGCCACGGAGGCGCAGCACTGAAATTCAGACAGGCCGTGTCCAGAAAGCCACACAGGGTTTGTTGGGATGTCCATGTGGCCTCTGTCTCAAGTTCTTCTGCTGCTGGAGAATGATCCACTACATGCCAACATTGTCCCCATTTCTTTTGAGGTTTTCAAAGATGGCCTGGGAAAGTATCGTGGTCTTATTTCTGCCTGTGCCCACCATGGAGATGTCTTTATTCATTCATTCATTCATTCAGTTGCATATCTGATAATATTCACTTTTCATTGAGGCAACGAGCTGGGAGAATGTAACAGGGCTCAGTGTCTGCTCTTAGGAATCTTCAGAAGGAAGGAGGAAGAAGGGAAGGGAGGAAGGAGAGGAGGGGAAGAGAGAGATAGGAAGGGGGGAAAAGGAAGGGTGGGAGGAAGGGAAGAAGGAAGGAAGGAGAGAAGGAAGGAAGAAGGAAAGAAGAGAGGAAGGGAGGTGGAAGAGAATAGAGGCTTCTGTAACTTCCTGCAGTCCAGGCAGTCTGAGGAAAATGCTAAGAAAGCATCAAGTTGCTGGCGATTCACTATTGGATTCTACCTTGTTTGGTTGAGGGGACTATATGGAGAGGGGAGGGAGCACCCAGGGTTTAGGCCTAGGGCGGTGGGAGAAACTGGCCGGGCAGGCAGGTGAAGCTGGTGGTGAAAACGGGGAACAGCCCCAAACCAGGAGCGTCTGACCTCAAAACCAACAGCAGTGGTGTGAACCTGGCAAGGATTGGCTGTTTCTCTTCCCTGCCCACTGGCTTATGGTCATGCCCAAGAGGCCGTTCCTGGAGAATCTAGAAAGTGGAAGACTTGGGTTCATTCATCGCGACCATCTGCCTTTACTCTGAGCATGGCTCAGGCTCTGTGGGGAAACAGAGGAGAAGAGGCTGAGCTGCTGGTCTTGTGTGGGGGGGGTGCTGTTGGGGCACAGAGCGCCGCAGAAACAAAGCCCCTAGGGGTGCAGCCCAACTTCCATAGACTCCAATACTGAAGGCCATAAACACGACGACAGCTTTCTCAGCTTTTCTCTAATTTTCTTCAGCATATGAAGCTTAAGACCTGAGCTCACGCTGACAAAGGCTTGTGAGTCTCGGTATTCAATGGCCAGAGCTGCAGCCCAGGGTCGAGTAACCCACTATCTCTGAGGTCGTGTCAATGATTCAATGCCCAGGGCCCTCCCTGGTGGCACAGGGGTTAAGTCTCAGCACTACGAAGTTATCAGCAGCCACTGCAGCATGAGCTCTATCCTGGCCATGTGGGAGCTTCCCACATGGCGCAGCAGACCTCTCCTGCCTCGCCCACTGCTCCCCTTAGCAGTATATTTCAGTGGATCCACCTGTTCTGCTCCCCAATCTGTCTCTGGTGAATCCTCTCACCGCCCCCGCCCCACATCTCTGGCCTACACTCCAGCTCTTTTGTATGCATAAATAAATAAATCTTAAAAAAAAATTCAGTGCCCATGATCCCAGAGCCTGGCAGCACCAGAGCCTTAGCTGTGGTAATGCTGTATGTGCCATGCTCTGTTTCACCTGACATAATGCCCTAGATCCAGCACTCCTCAGGTGGGAGCATTCCAGGGGACAGGACATAAGGAAGACAAATGCTCTGGAGACCATGTGCCCTCAGCCCCCTGTCCCCGTGTCCTTGACCTCAGGATCCAGCCTTCTCTGCAGGTGGAACCACAGAACCTGGTCGCCTCTCGGACCTTCTCCAGCAATTCACTCTCAAGACTTCAGCTCAGCTCCAGGCCTCTGACTGCCTAGGCCCTGAAATCCTGACTCCAGGATTCATTGGCAGCCCCAGGTGAACATGTTTTCATTGGGTTTGCTTATGAAGAAAGGAGAAGAGCTAGGGGAATTGGAAATGGGTCTCAGACCAGAAACAGGGAGATTAAAGTTTCTTTTGATAGAAGCATTTATGTTATAATTGACTGTTAGCACGGAGGAAACTAGAAAGAGCCCTGTGAGTGAGCAGACACGGAGCGGACGGGAGGGAGGCAGAAGCTCAGCTGGAACAGACATGAGGTCACGGAGAGCTCCCAGTCTACCTCCACAGCAGGCCCAAGTTTCTCCCCCTTCCCCGCCAGCATGTACGTCCTTACGGAAAGGACATGACTTTCTCTCTGTCTTGTCCTGTTTCCTTCCCCCTATGCAAAAAGGAAGAGGAAAACTGAGGGGAGAATAAAGGCAGCGGAGGGGGGTGAGGGAGATATCCTGAGGCACCAGCGGGCCCTCACTGCGTACTGCTGAGTTCTGCCTTGTCCCTCGTGCTCAGGTTCCCCCCACCCTGGCTTGGGCCCCCCCACCCCCACCCCCTCGCTCAGGCTCTTTTTGGTTCCCCTCCCCTGGGCTCCTGCAGCCTGCGGTTTCCCAGGCCGGAACTGTACAGGCTTCCTGCAGCAGCAGCGGCTCCTAGCGACAGCTGTTTTCCCCAAAGTGTCTCTCACACGACCCCCTTGGGTCTCCAAGGACCCAACTGAGGTCCAGGTGACCTCCCAAGGGTGACAAGATAAAAAGGGTTGGCTGATTTCCTTTCACCTTTTAAAGGGCCTAGCTACCAAATGGGAATAAACAAAGCATTGTTTTGTACGCAAAAGTCACCGGTTTCTATACTCACACTAAGTGTTACAGGGCAGCCCCGATATAAATGGGGTGCCTGTCTGGGTTCTCACCCGTAAACTTAAAAGGGACTTAAAAGACTCAACTGCAGACACACACAATAAAATTAATAAAAGGGTTTATTTACAAAAAGGGAAGGGAAAAGATAAAGAATAAATCGGTGAATGCGTCCTACCAGTTCCGCTGAGCTGGAATCTTATGGCCCACTCAAAAAAACTTGGCAATCCACCACCACGAGCAATAGTCCCCCTCCAAGCTCACAGGTCTGGTATTTAAATCCCTAAAACCATTTCTTAACACTTTGTGGTCCGCTCACGTATTAGTACTTGTTTTTGTCACCAGTATCAGGTGGCCGCGCACGTATTAATACATGTTCATCTAGTCTCCGGTTTTTCACGCCACGGTGGATTTATTTGGAACTATTAGGAGCTATTTCTTTGATCGTACTCAGTCTAGAAGCTTTACACATTGTTTTGGTGAAAGTGTAAGGTGTTTTATGAGAGATATTACAGTTTTTTAATATCCCGTAGTTCAGGAGTTGTATGTGTTTTAGTGAATGCTTCTACCATTCATGCGGTGGCACAGCAAATGGCCGGCCCCAAGGGCTGGTAAATTTAAAGGGCACCGGCACACAAAGTGTTAGCTCCACCTTCAGACCTCAGCATCCTTCCTTCGGTGATGATGGCATTCTGGGATTCGTAGTCCTAGGTATCTTGGATCTCTCTGGCTTGAGGTGGGGGTGGGGTCCTGCGACACTCCCCTTTCCTGAGGACCACCCTCTTACATAAGCAGCTCTGGACTGGGGCTGTGGGACATCACCAGTTTTGAATCCCTTGGGCATCTTTGGTTTACCCCAAGGCAAACTGAGCTGATAAGGGGCTGAGGAGACCACTCAGAGGCCGGTAAGTAGCCCTAGTAGGAAATTAGAGCTGCTTACTTAGGGCCCATCTCTGGCCAGCTAGGCCTGAAAGCAGCAGGAAAGAGCTGCTGAGGTGTTAGGGGTGCAGGTGGGGTGGTGGCAAGGAACGAGCAGGTTTCCGGGTGTTGGGGGTGTGTAGACAAGAGGAACTATTCAGTGCTGTTCAATCTTCAACACGAATCACCTGGAAATCTTGTATGCAGATTCTGCCTCGGTGGGCCTGGGGTGGGGCCTGAAACCCTTCACTTCTGGCCAATTCTTAGTTCAGTCCTCAGACCTACACTTGGAGAAGCAGGGGACACACCGGAAACGGTGAGAGTTCAAAGAAAGCATTTTCCTGCTTCTGAACATTGCCGCCGCCCTGCTCTAGACCTGGGCTTGTGTTCCAGACTGTGTTCTAAACGGCGATTTTATTTCCCCAAGTAGACTTTGTTAATCCTGGCTCCCTTCCCCCAGTATCCCCCAGGGCCCATTTTTGTATTGTTTTGTCTGGAAAGTCAGGTATATAGGTATGTGCTTCCCTCTGTCGGTGAAGGTCTGACAGGCACTGCCTGCCCCAGCTGGCCAGCCTGATGGGATGGAGATGGTCAGCCAACCTGAATTTGTGGGTCAGTTGTAGGCCAGAAAAGACATTAGATTCATTCCTCCCACCTTGTATTCTGAAACAAACCCACCGATGCCCACATTTCCCCCGCTTTCGCACAGATTACTTTTGCAGAGCTAGTTCAGATTTCCTGCTAGATCTGTTAAAGTCATTCAGAATTGGGGGGGGGGGGTGTCAGGATCACTTGGGAGCTTTTTTGTTCTTTTCATAAGAGAGAAGAAAAAAATAAGCTTAAAAGGCATTCCAAGCTATTCTGACAAGCAGCCCTTTCTCCCCGCGGAGAACCCACAGGATCTCATTTGACATGTGAAGAAAGCAAAGCTCAGAGAGACTAAGGGGGAGCCTCTGAGAGCGGAAAAGCTGGCACCAGAACCTATGTCCCCGAAGTGCTACCTCCTGCATGAACCCCAAGAGCAGGAAGGGGACTCTGCCGAGCTCCCACACACCAGCTTGCAAGAAGAGCTTCTTGGTCAGGAGTTGTGGAGAGCGGGCAGCAGGGGCCTCCGACGATTTTTTTTTAACACTGGCGCCCTGAGAACAGCTCACTGTGGCATCTGCAGACCCCCATACCAGGGAAGAGTTAATGCTGACCACTGAGAAAGCCTCGATCTAGAAATGTAAGGCCCAGAACCTTCCTTTAATGATGATTATGGAAGATAGGGAGAGAAGGGAAAATGAGAACCCCTTATCATTGAAAATAACAAAAGCAATGGCTTTCCAGCTTCCATCTCACCATGGAGGATCTCAGCTGTGATCAGGTTTGTGTCCATAACCCAGCAGGGGAGTTCACCAGCAGGCTACTAGGGGGAGTGTTGAGTCCTTATGGGGAAAAGAGCCTGAAAGAAAAATCCAAGATAATGTGGCGGATAGTGTCAAAACGAAGAGAATAAAAATTTGGCTGATTGGAAAAATCTAAGAGACAAGTTCTGCTTTCTGCCCTATCCTCCTTTGAAGTTACTTTATGTCTTCCTCTTTTTCCTGAAATCACCGTCCCCTTTCAGTTTAGCCCGTTATCGTTTGAACATTTAGAGACAAGGATGCCTAGAAAAATGGACAGTCACCACCTTGTCCCCCCACTGTCAAGCCCATCACCTTCCTTCTTGTGCTGTCCTATGCCCACATGAAGCTTCCTCCTGTTACTAAAGGAGACTTGGCCATAGTCCTATCGAGGACTTTCTGTGGGGTAAGGGAACAAAAACAGTTTAAGGCAATCAGTTCCCTGATCCTCATGAAGCCCCAGACGGAGTTGGGGCCTCCGGCACCCCACTAGTTATGGACACATTCTTGTTCAGGGCTACAAACCACAAACCAGCTTCAGGGCTAGATACCTCTGAGGTCCACTCCAACATCAGGAGTAAATCATACACAGCACCCCGCTGCTCCATTTCTTAGCTGACATTAGCTGCATTAGCTTAGGCCTGTTCCAGCAGCCATAAGCCAAACCTTATCACAACCAAACAATCCCTCTTAGTTTAAGCACCGTGACTTTGCCTTACAACATTGTCTAATCAGCTGGACATCAAAAGATACATCGTGTGTAACACGGCTTCTCCTGTGAACATCTCTGGCCATTGCACCTGGGATTCCTTAAACTCCATTTGAATGAAGAAATCTAATCACCCACCTTGAGTTGCCATGCATGCACATTCCCTTGGCTATGTTAGGATTTGCCATCTTAATATCTGACCTAATCACACACCCCATTTTATCGTGGCTGTGTTATCATTTCCAGTGACTTGCCATCTCTGTCTTTCTTCCCAGAATAGCATGCCTCCAGATTCCCTCTTGTGTTAGATGCTCTTTTCTTTTCCTTTTTTTTAAAAAAAGATTTATTTATTTATGCATACAAGAACTGGGGTGTAGGCCAGAGGTGTGGTGTGGTAAGAGGATTCACTAGAGACAGAGCGGGGAGCAGAACATGCAGATCTACTGAGGGGAGCTGCGGGCGAGACATGAGAGGTCTGTTGTGCCATGTGGGAAGCTCCCTAGCCAGGGATCGAACTTGTGCTGCAGTGGCTCTGGATAGCTTCTTGGGCTGAGACTTAACCCGTTGTGCCAGCAGGGAAGCCCTGTATTAGATGCTCTTTTCCTGCAAGGTGTTTTTCCTCATTAAAAATGAATTCTGCTTGACCCATGTCTCCTAGCCTAGCTCCCAGTTCTCTCAAGGTCTCTTATTTCAAGTGGGTCAGTGCGATTTTACCCACCACACGCTATGTCATTACTGAGTACTAACTGTTTTGGTACAATTAGAGGAGACAAGTGGACCACCCCAAAATGTTGAGTCTATCAGGCTAAGATCGCATGAGTAGCAACATCCCCTAGGGCAGGTTGGTTTGTGTATACTGCAGTGCTTCTCACAACTACCCTTGTTGAAACTTGTCTTTCATTCTAAGGAATGTCGGCCCACCCAGTCATACCTTATTATTTTCTTTTGTCAGTGATCCAAGTATCCTAATTGTCCCTCCACCGCTTCATGTATTTCTTACCCACAACTACTTTAAACATGATCATATGATGGATGAGACATGCTATGGACAGCCTTCCACTCGAACTTTCTTAAACATTCATTGCCATAATCAGTGGTCACACTGTTCATAGAGATGATCATTAATCAGTATTTTCTAGACTTGACAGGGAAATCTCCTCATGGTTGTTTTCCAATCTAAGTCCTTAGCAGGCTCATTAGTTTGATCATCATGGTCACCCCTTAGTTCTTTAAAAGAGGAGGTTTCAGCACACACTGTCCTTCCTCTCCAAACTATGAGAGAATATTGTCACTCGGGGCATCTCCAAGACACCAAAATTCTGGGCCTCCCAGGTGGTGCAACGGGTTAAGTCTCAGCACTATGAGCTATCCAGAGCCACTGCAGCACGATTTGATCCCTGGCCAGGCAGCTTCCCACATGGCGCAGCAGACCTCCCTGGTCTCGCCTGCTGCTTCCCTCAGCAGTGTATTTCAGTCAGTCTGCCTGTTCTGCTCCCCACTCTGTCTCTGGTGAATCCTCTCACCCTCCCCCATACTTCTGGCCTGCACCCCAGCTCTTGTATGCATAAATAAATAAATCTTTAAAAAAAAAAAGACACCAAAATTCAGGTAGATGTACCATCCATCCTTTGACTCTTTCTCTGAACATCTTTACTCTTCTTTCATTTATCATTTTTAAAAAATCTCATTTCCTCCAAAGTTGAGCCACAGTACCATCCATATTACTGGGAGTGGTTTGGGACATAAGAGGTTTTCCCGTTTAGCCTATTCCCAATCCTATATAGTCAGACAAATATATACAGAGAAATGAGACTACGTCATCCTTAGGAACGAACCAACTGCCATAGGGCCCCCCCCTGGTGGCACAAGGGGTAAGTCTCAGCACTATGAAGCTATCACCAGCCACTGCAGCTCAAGTTCGATCCCTGGCCAGTTGGATCCCACAAGTTCGATCCCATGACCCACATGGCACAGCAGACCTCTCCTATCTCGCCCGCTGCTCCCCTCAGCAGTGTATTTCAGTGAATCCACCTGTTCTGCTCCCCACCGTGTCTCTGGTGACTCCTCTCACATACACAGAACTTTTGAGAAGTTGTAAGCCATAAGGAGTCTAAAGAAAGAGGAGTCTTTATTGATATCTTAACCATACATTAACGAAGTGAGGAATTAATCAGAACTTTTGAGAAGTCATGGGCCATAAAGAGTCTAAAGAAAGAGGACTCTTTATTGATATAACTAAGCAGATGCTAATGAAAAGAGGAATCTCAGTTAAACGTAAGCAGTTAAAGAACTTCTTTCACTTTGTTCAAGTATGTGCCCTGTGGTTCCCAGTGGAAGGAACTTTAAACATTGACGTTTGGAAGCGAGTAGGTAAAGATATTAGAAAGTATTATGATGAAAATGGACCAAAAAATGTTCCTAGTAATGCCTTCGCTCTGTGGTCTGCACTTAAAAATGCTTTAGACCCAGAGCATGAGGTTGTCAGCTTGGCCAGCAAATTAGATACTAATTCAAAAATCAGTGACAACCCTAATGACGGTGAAAAACCATCAGTTTCATCAATTAAAAAAGAATTTAGTAAACCTAATGAGAGTATTGTGGCATCTGCGCCACCTGAGGAGGAAGATGATACCTTGCCTCCCGAATATCAGGCTGAATTAAAAGAACAGGCTTTTGACGACACTGAAGATAATCCATGGCCATCCAGACCTGGGTCAGCTCTTAAAAAACCTAAAAAATCTCAATTGAAATTGCCTCCTTGCCCAGTGGGATTTATGGGCGCTGTACAGCAGGCAAAAAATGAAGGAGATACCTCTTTCACTTCCCCTATTTTATATTCAGATAACGAAAATGAGGCCCCTCAATGGGAGCCGCTTTCCCTTAAATTATTAAAAGAACTAAAGACGGCAGTCACAGATTTTGGCCCCACTTCCCCATATACTTTACAAATTTTGGAGAGTGTAGCAGGAGAGTGGATGACACCTTTTGATTGGCAACAAACTGCTAAATCCTGCCTCTCTCCCGGAGATTATCTATTAATGGAGAACAAATTATGAGGATGCTGCAAAACAACTTGTTCAAAGACAATTTACTCAAAGAACGCATGCCGGCATAACCATGGGCATGTTAATGGGCAGTGGAGATTATATTGCTCCAAAAAATCAATTGAAACATTCTAAAACGGTGCTAAGAGAGATCAAAAATATTGCAGTGGGAGCATGGCGCTCCTTACCTACAACAGCCACCTCTACGGCTTTTATCAGTAAGATAAAACAAGGAGCTGAAGAGTCATTTCAAAATTTTGTTGCCCGTCTTGAGGACGCGGTGTCTAAAATAGTTTTCAATAAGGAAGCGGCAGAATTTCTACTTAAACAATTAGCTTTTGAAAATGCCAACACTACCTGTCAGGCATTGCTGTGCCCTATTCGTAAGACAGGCAGCTTGTACGATTTTATAAAAACATGTTTAGATGCTACCCCCGCATATATGCAGGGAGTAGCCATAGCCGCAGCCCTAAAAGGTCAGACCTATGCTCAATTTTTAAACACTAACAATCCAAATACTCGAGGTGAACTTCATCCTGATACTATGCCTGCGCCAGTGCATTTTACACCAGCCACTATGCCCTGTTTCTTATGTGGCCAGGTGGGGCCATTAAAATGGCCCACAAAGAATGCTAACTCACACTGCTCCTAAAAGCTTATGTCCAAAATGTGAAAAGGGTTTTCACTGGGCTCGAGATTGTCAATCTCACTTTCACAGAGACGGCCAACCTATGAATAACAATATTAGACCTGTAACTCAGTCTGTTAATAATCCAGAACAGTCAAAAAACTTGTCATGGGGCCAGCCCCAGGCCCCGTTAAACAACCAGGGCACATGGGGACCC
The DNA here is from genome assembly GCA_004024925.1 of Scalopus aquaticus. NCBI lineage: Eukaryota > Metazoa > Chordata > Mammalia > Eulipotyphla > Talpidae > Scalopus > Scalopus aquaticus. Next base: position 2,644 of record PVIJ01010215.1, on the reverse strand, counting down.
CCTCTAGCCCCGATGAATCTAGGCAGATTTCCAGTGCAACAGCTCCGCCCTCCGGTGATGTGGACTCAAAACAATCCCTTGTTAGAACAACAGTGTTCGACCTTGCCCGAGCCACACCAGGAAGTGCAGGGTTAGATATTGCTTCCTCAGACTATGTCATCTTAACTCCTGAGTCACCCACCACTCTGATTTCAACCAGTCTTTACGGCCCTCTTCTCTTGGGATATTTTGGACTTCTAGTTGGCCGCAGCTCCTCCGCCTTACAAAGCATACATGTTATTCCTGGAGTTGTTGATTCTGATTATTTTGGACAGATCAAAATTAAGGTACAAGCTCCTACTAAAACTATTGAGATTTGGCCCCTTCCAAACGAGAAGCTTTGCGCTGCTACAAAGCTAAGTCAGGAACAATTAGAAAAGGGCATATTGAACCTTCCAATAGCCCTTGGAATACTCCAATATTTGTAATAAAAAAGAAATCTGGCAAATGGCATCTTTTACAAGATCTCTGAGCCATTAATGCCACGATGGAAACTATGGGATCCCTTCAGCCCAGTCTCCCCTCACCTGTAGCTGTTCCTAACAACTACGCTGTAATAGTTACTGATTTACAAGACTGCTTTTTTACAATTCCCTTACATCCAAATGACTGCCGGAGGTTTGCATTCAGCCTCCCTTCTGTTAATTTAAAACAGCCTTACCAACGCTTCCAATGGAAGGTCCTTCCTCAAGGCATGAAAAATAGCCCCAGCTTATGTCAAAAGTATGTAGATCAGGCTATTCAGGGAACTCGAACTCGGTTTCCGTCAGCTTATATTGTTCACTACATGGATGATATTCTCCTAGCTCATTCGGACTCAGACGTTTTACAACAAATTCTAAATTCCTTAACTAGGGACTTAACATCTAATGGTTTGATTGTGTCTCCAGAGAAAATTCAGATGAGCCCAACTTTTAATTATTTGGGACGTGTTATCCATTCTCAACATGTTTCCATTCAGCCTCTGCAGCTGAGGACGGATCATTTACAGACATTGAATGATTTTCAGAAATTGTTAGGAGATATTAATTGGGTCAGACCTTATTTAAAGTTGACTACAGCTGATTTAAAACCTTTGTTTGATGTGCTACGAGGGGATACACATCCAACTTCCTCCCGAAGTCTAACACCTGAGGCTAAAGTAGTGCTTCAGAAGGTAGAAACTGCTATTGGTCAGGCTCAGGTTCATCAATTAGATTCTTCTCAGCCGTGGATGTTAATTGTCTTATCAACCTTTTATACACCCACGGCATGTCTATGGCAGAACGGCCCACTTGAGTGGTTACATTTGCCGTCTTCTCATAACAAACTAGTACCTGCTTATCCATCATTGGTTGCTCAAATAATTTAAAAAGGGAGAATTAGAAGCATTGAATTATTCGGCCAAGACGTCTCCCAATTGGTGGTTCCATATTCTAAAGAACAGTTGCAGTTTTTAATGCAAATCGATGATGATATTTTCCTGTCAGTATATAATTACACTGGGCAAATTTTGTTTCATTTACCTAATAACCCTATGTTACATTTTTTAATGAAACATCCAGTAATTTTCCCACAGCAGTTTTCTATAAAACCATTGCCTAAACCTGCTGTGACTGTTTTCACGGACGGCTCTGCCACCGGTAAAGCGGTGACATTAATTGAAAATAGAAAGCCAATTGTTCTTGATACCAGAGAAACTTCAGCCCAAAAGGCAGAAATTATTGCAGTTATCAATGCCTTTCAATTGCTTTCTTCTACAACCTTTAATTTATATACAGATTCTAAATATGTTAATTTGTTTCCTGCTGTAATTACTGCTCCCACCTCTTATTCGTCCACAATAGCTCACCTATTACAACAATTACAATGGGAGCTGCAAAATCGAAACTATCCCTACTATGTTGGACATATTCGTGGACATTCTAGCCTCCCAGGAACTTTGTCAAAAGGAAACGCCTTAGCTGATTCCTATACTCGTCCCGTGGTAGCATCTGTAATTGAATGTGCAGCCCAAGACCATCAATTACATCATCAGACAGCGGCTGCTTTACAAAAAACAGTTTCATATTTCCAGAGAAGAAGCTAGACAAATTGTGAGAAACTGTCATACCTGTCCTCAGTTTCTCCCTTCTCTCCCTATGGGAGTTAATCCTAGAGGCCTTCTGCCTAGCAAGTTATGGCAAATGGATGTTACTCATATCCCAGACTTTGGAAAATTGTCCCATGTACATGTTTCAGTGGATACTTTCTCTCATGTTATTTTGGTTTCAGCCCGTACTGGAGAAGCAGTTAAGGACGTAATTCAACATCTGGTATACGCCTTTTCAGTTCTTGGAATTCCTTCTGCTATTAAAACCGACAATGCTCCTGCATATACATCTAAAGCATTTGCATTGTTCTGTTCTCAGTTTCGAATCACTCATGGTACGGGAATTCCTTATAATCCCAGAGGACAAGGCATTGTTGAACGGGCACATCAAACCCTTAAAACTCAAATTAATAAATTAAAAGAAGGTGAATTAAAATATAAGTCTCCTCATCAAATTCTGCAGCATGCTTTATTTGTGATTAATCATTTAAATGTGGATGGTGAAGGAAACTCACCAATGCTTAGGCATTGGGG